>VWZK01012872.1:0-28103 GCA_013396935.1 Baryphthengus martii
ATAAATAAAATGATAAATCAGAAGTTAAAAAACAACCTAAAGTCAGGATCTTAAGGGTAGACTTTAGCATTTTTTTTTAAGTCCTGAGTGTACAAAAATTACTATTACACTTAAATAGTAGAATTCATGACTGTAACAAATACTAATTTTGCATCATATTTTTTCTGGCCAGTGTTGTTCCTAAAGTCTATATAAAAATATTTTATATAGCATTACAGGTGTATACATGTAACTTTAATATATAAATATGTATTTTACACATATGAATATTACATGTGACATCAGCAATTGAAAACTGAGCATCAAACCCAATTTATTGTTTAAGTAGTGTAATGCTGGACTTTCAGAAGATAGAAAAAACAGATAAGTGGACAATCATGTATTTACTATCGCTAGCACCAAGGGTTTTTTATGTCTTACACAGGACATACTGTAAAGTTCTATTACGCTTTCACTGAAAAGTAATAAAAAGTTACCTCTAACTTGATAATTTTTGAAAAGTTTAAGAATGATAATTTTCTGATGTATACTGGCAGATATACTCAAAACACCAAAAATTGCTCTTTCCTTTTCTATGGAAAAAAATGAGTCCAAATTCAAAACCACATGAGGCTCAATTCTGTCACAGCAGTTTTTTAGGTACTGTACATCTCTATCTCATTAATATGGCTGTGATGCTTGGAAGTGGAAAAGTTTACATATTTATTTTTTTTTTAAAGATCACCGTTCATCTGACTCATTACTTGCTAATGGTGTTGCTTTGCGCCTAATTTGAAATTGGAAAACATTGATATAGAAAGTCAAGGGTTTGCCTGTAATACTCCAATCTTGATAGCTCAGATGCAAGGTACTGAAAAATACAAAAGCTGAAAGTATGCTGGAAACTCACATTTAACAGATTTTTTTGCAAATAACATTTCCATGAAGCCCAGCTGAATCACCAACGCACAATCACTGTAATTCTGAGATTTCTGCTTGGCTCAGCACTTTTGGTACATAGATCAGTTTTACACTTCTGGCTGTGATTATCTGTGAGAGCTCATAGAGGAAGGTCATAAAACATTTATAGGCCTAAGAATGTAAATTGCAGCAAAGAGCGAATCCTCAATCTGTAGACAAACTGTTGAAAGAGATTTTTTTGAGAAGTGTGAGAAGTTCATTATTAATGTCCCATTATCAAAAAAAAGGGGAGGGGAATAAACAATACTCCAGTTCTAGTCTAGGTAATACAGTCAACAGACAATAAAAGAAAAATGCAAAGATCACACCAACAAAAGTGTATAATAGCACTTTGCAATAGAAGGACTAGCTTCTTTCAGATTGAATATGAATGAAAGATGGTTTATCTAACTTTATTTCACATGACCTTTTTGTACAACAAAGTTCATATCGAGTGCTAAAAATGTTCAACTTCTTCCTCAATATTCTGTAATTGAAATAAAATAATCTTTTCAGCTACAGTCACAGAACTCCTAATTAAAAGTCCATTTGAGTCTTTGTACCTCAAACATCTAAGCCTTCCTGAAGAATTCTACAGTATGAAAATAGTACAAAATTTCAAGTTCTGAAACATGCAGGAACTCAGTAATGAGAAAACCACAGAATTCTCAAACTCTTTGTGTATTTACGTCTTTCATGATTTTTTAGAATGGCTTACTAATATAACAAAAGCAATAAACTGGGGTGAATAGAGACTAATACACCGTCTGGAAATCACTAACAATGTGACCAATGTCACTAAATCAATGTTGAAACTATTCTAATAAAATGTGAGAAGCAAGAAGAAATCACACCATGAAATAATTGTATAAAGCCATTGTTTAACCATAAATACCCAGCAGGGTACAGGTATTGTACACATCACACCAATTCTGCTTGGAAGAAACTACAAAATAAGGCAGGGGAAAATAGTCAATAGTGCTGAAAAATGAAATCAGGAGAATGTCAAATGTGATACATATCTTTATTCATGTCAGAAGACCTATATATATATATCTATATCTATCTGACATCTTAGTAGTCTGTCCTACTTAACTCCTTCTTCGATCTCCTCTCTCACAAATGTTAGAAAGCAATGTTATTAATTCAAAAACTAGAAAAGTAGTAGTCTTGAATCTGATAACAATCAAATGACAGATCAGCCTATAGGTATCCTATACATATACATGTATTGGGAAGGTGTATTTTAGAAGGTTTTTGTGATACAGAATCACAGAGTAGTTGAGCTTAGAAGGGACCTTTTGAGATTGGCTAGTAGAACCCACCTGATCTTTTTCATACACCCAGTTGTAGCTGGCACTTCCTCCGTCAATACCTAAGCTGTTCCTTTCAATCCACCTCATGCAAAGCAAACTGTGCACTCCTATAATCAAGCGCACAGAAATCAGGAGAAGTATGCCCAGCAATAAGCAATTCAGTTATAGAGACATTTATTAAGCTCTGAAAACCTCATCTGAATGCCAGTGAATGTCATATGCTGGTTTTACAATATTTACTTCTTATATAGTTTGTAGGTTGAAATGGCATGTATATGTCTTGTCTTTCAATGCTAATGAAAGTTGAAATCTAATATTCATAATGCCTGGCTTATTTTCCACAGCCACTCAATAACATTCAGGACCTTTAACCATAACTAGAGTTTGGCCTTAGAAATGACAGATGAAACTTTTAACATCTAGGCAGGCCAGGTACTGGAAAATATATGCAAATGCATAAATGCAGGAGTTGGAACATGCAATTTCTCTCCCTATCAATACCAATGATTTTTGTTTTCTTTCAAATTTGGAAGTAATTTAGTCTTATCTGCATAATGGGGATAACAGCTCTTTGACAGGGTGCTCAATCACAGATTCTATTCTGGGATCCCTGGGGACACAAGGTAGCAATTACTCGCCTTTCTTCCGTCGTCATCTCTGGTCTGTTGTGTCAGTTACTAGCTCCATCTCGGCTCTCTCTCTCTCATCCCAGTCCTTGTTCTCACTTTCACTCAGTCCTGCAATGTAACTCCAATCTTCTCTTGTGGTTGAGATCTTCACCTCGGTATTTGATTTTTCTAAACCCTTTTCAAGGGCTTATCAGGTATTTGTCTTTCTGAATTCTGGTGTCCTATATGGGAGCTATGACAGCAGGAAACTGGAAAGTAGATGGAAGATAATTTCACTGGTTTCTGTTTCAGTACTTTGTACTATTCCACTGCCTTGCTGCAAGAAGAAGAAAACATAAAAGTTTTAGTCAAACTTAAAAGACCTAAGCTGGAACATGTTCCATCTTTCATTAAGGTTAACGCCACTCTACAAAATCAAAGTCTTCAGGAACCATGTGGAAAACTAGGGAGTTTTTCATTTTTTTCCTAAATTTGGCCAAATTATAACGATTGAAAGGATTTTCAGGTGGAAGAAAAATACAAACCCCACAAAACTCCATCTCCATCCATCAGATCAATGCAATATCCTTGACAACTTTCAAAACCCTTTTCTGGCAGGGCAAATAATTTCTTAGTAAAAAGATTTTTTTTTTTTTTTTTTTAATGGTTATTTTTAATGGGCAAATTAAAGCATTTTCCCTGTGTCTCCTGACAAACAGGGTGCAAAGACACATAGAATCAGAGAATCATAGAATGTTAGGGGTTGGAAGGGATCTCCAGAGATCATCAAGTCCAACCTTCCCTGCCAGAGTAGGATCACCTAGGGCAGGCCACACAAGAACATAACCAGCTGGGTTTTGAAAGTCTTCAGAGAAGGAGATTCCATAACCACTCTGGGTAGCCTGTTCCATTACCCTCACAGTAAAGAATTTTTTCCTCACGTTGAGGAGGAACTTTCTATCTTCCGGTTTGTGCCCATTGCCCCTTGTCCTATCACAGAGCACCACTGAAAAGAGACTGGCTCCTCCTACTTGACACATACCCTTGAGATATTTGTAATCATTAGCCCTTTCAATCTTCTCTTCTCCAGACTAAACAGTCCCAAGGCTCTCAGCCTTTCCTCATAAGAGAGATGTTCCAGTTCCTAAATCAAACATTTGCATGGTTACAGAAATATTAAAAATGTTCAAATGTTGTGTGCTCTAAGAGATGGTTTTGTTATCTGAACTTCTTGTAACAATGCTGAGTCATACTCCACAGATCATAAGTTCCTGTAATAAGAGATATGCATTCTACAAATTTCTGTGAGTTTTAGCACTTTTCAGTATGAAAACACGCATTCTTTCTGATTGCATAATGAGAACAGAAAAGTGTGTGGAACTATCATAGCAGTTTTGAAGAAAAACCTGGACGCTTCACCATTCTGATCCTGAAGGCCAGAGTCTGTATTAAAAAGAAAAAAAAAAAGTTCACTTAAATCATTCAAGATTATACTTAATCTCTGCAATCAATTCTGAGAACAGTTTAATCTCGAAGTGCATCCCCCACTTCTTCTTCATTGAGAAATGTAGGTGTTTTTTCTCCTCCCTTCAAATTATTTCCACCCTCAGTCAAAAATTAGTCAGTGGAAGCATGGCTGTGCGTGTTTATAAAAAACTGAACAAGACCTTAATATCTCAGTGCTTTGAGATGAATCATGACATGTCTGTAACTCTCAGGATCAGTACAGAATACCTCAAAATAGTTGTACAAAGTCCAGAGGCATGGCAATTTTCGTTCTAGACAGTTTTGCTCCGAGAAAATCGAGAGTGATCATTTATAACAATCTGGTTAGGATTGCTTTCGCCAGAGCAAGTCATACTGCCTCTGTATTCTTGGCGCCAGATATGATATTCTAGCAGGGAAGGAGCTGGAATCTAATATATTTGTAGCTTTTGTATCAAGAAACGTCCCCTGTGGGATTAAAGTAGAAAATGAATCAAAGACCCAGAAACAATAGCTAAATTTGTTTAATTTTAATTTCTGAACCTAACTTTCCAAGAACTTCAGCAACTTCACAGATATTGTCTTCTGCCTGATCTGCTGTTTTACAGTCAAAACATCATTAACAGATGTTTCTTCAGCTGTGCCAAGTGAAATCCATAACACCACTATAATTCACACATAGAAATTTGAGCACGATGGATGAAATTGTGTCATGTGAGCATGGAGCTTCATGTGGTAACATAGAAATAACTTTTGGCTCCAGTTTTGGAGAGGATATTCAAAATATTTGACAATTCAGTAGACAATGAAAGGTAGAAGGAATGAATGACGACTCATGAAGCTACTATTTCAATAGCTAGAACAAGTTGAGAAAAAATAATTTTGACAGAGTTGAGGAATGGAAGGATCTCTTCACGCAGATTTCAAGCTCTTTTGTTCCTGAATAAATCTAAATTAAACCACTTTTGCTCCCTTAATGAAATACCACAGAATTTCGAGTCAAACATGCCGTTTCCTGCGGAATAGGAAGAGAAAAGACATTACGGGAATGTTTTATAAATAGTAGCAAGGGATTGGTAAATAAGTTGAAACCTGAATGAGATTTCATAATCGCTATTTGTATGTTTTTGTAAGTAGCTCCTGAAAACAGCAATATGCAAACATAATTATTCCACAGGATTTTTAAAACACCATATTATGTTCTTCTTTTACCCTAGTTTATCTGTGTTTTACTTCTAATTTTTCTGAAAAATTCTTGTCTAATATGTTTTTATCTCCATTTTTCTTTCTGGTTTCATGTTGGTTTTAGAGAAGCATTTCTGATAGTTCTCTTCCTTTTCTTTTTTTTTTCCAACCAAAATACATGATTTAACACAATGTCAAACATCTGTTTTGGGGAAATCTACAAGTAGCACAAAATGCAAGAGTAGTTTTTACATTTCCATCATCTATCCACAAGTAAAGGGGTTTTCTGTGTTCCATTTAGTCAGTCTGATATTTTCATATTACACATTGTGCTTTCTGTGTGTCGATGTTTCCCTATGACTCATGTGTAGCTTTGTTGGATTCTTCTTGTTATATCTTTGTCTAATTAAGTATTTTATGACATAAAATATTAGCCTATAGAAGCAAATACTAAGACTATTATTAAATGTATAATAAGAAAACTCCAAATATGGATACAAGTTGCAGTCATGGATAAAAGTTGTTCCTGAGGAGATTCCAATTGGACTCCAGGGGAAAATTTGTCACCGTGACAGAAATTAGACACTGGAGTAGTTTCCCAAGGGAAGTGGTGGATTCCTCAACTTTAGACAGTTTTAAGGCTCGACTTGACATGGTGTTGGGCCATCTCATTTAAACTGTATTTCTTTATCTTAAAGGGTTGGATTAGATGATCTTGAGGGTTCTTCCAATCTGGTATATTGTGATACTGTGAAAATCAAATGTGTGTTTCTTTTAAATGTATTGTCTGGAGTTTAAACAAACAAATGTTATGAATCGTTTTCTTGAAAGTACTTCCATAGGACCCATTTCAATACTTTTTTGATTTCTTTTCCAAACCAGACAGTGCATGAAGTGATGTTCTATGAACTCCACTAATCATAGAATCATAGAATCATAGAATTGTCTGGGTTGGAAAGGACCATCAGAGGTCATCTAGTCCAAGCCCCCTGCTGAGAGCAGGGACATCTTCTACTAGAGCAGGTTACTCAGAGCCATGTCAAGCCCCACCTTGAATGCCTCCAGGGATGGGGCCCCAACCACCTCCTTGGGCAACCTATTCCAGTGTTCTATCACCCTCATGGTAAAGAAATTCTTCCTCATGTCTAATCTAAATCTGCTCTTTTCTAATTTAAAACCATTACCCCTCGTCCTATCACTACAGGCCTTTGTAAACACGCCCTCTCCAGTATTTTTATAAGCTCCCTTCAGGTACTGGAAGGTTGCTATCAGGTCTCCCCGAAGCCTTCTCTTCTCCAGGCTGAACAATCCCAGTTCCCTCAGCCTGTCCTCATAGGAGAGGTGTTCCAGCCCCCTGCTCATCTTTGTGGCTCTCCTCTGGACCCACTCCATCAGGTCCATGTCCTTCCTGTGCTGAGGGCTCCAGAGCTGGATGCAGTGTTCCAGGTGAGGTTTCACAATATACAACAACTAATGTGGTTGTATATTTCAAATTAAAATAAAAATATCCTTAATATTTTATATCCAGATTGTTAATAGACACATACTATGCTAACTTTCTTTCTGAGGCAATGACACTGATAGTAGGAGCATTCTCATGACTAAGTAGTGGCTGGTTGTGTGAGAGGATGGCCATATGTCTTCTGAGTGACTCTGACTCAGGAGTTTGTTTTCCTGTGCTTCAGGGAGGATGGGAGCCCTCTGCTTCCTCAGATCTTCACTGAGTTTTCATCTAGAAAATCTTTTAAATTTACAATGACTATGAGATGACTATGAGATCCTTGATTTACCTGTTCTGTGGATGATGCACACTGAAGTGCAGTGTAAAGTCAATAGTATAAGTAAGAAAAGAAGTTATCTGAAGTTCAAACTGTGCAGGAATGGAAACTTTTAATGCAAAATGAGTGAGAAAAAAAAAATCTGGTCCTTAATGATTATAGCTAATGACTGCAAAAAATGCTTTAGATAAAGAGAAAAAGGTCAAAAGACTGCTTAGTCTGTAAGACGAGATAAAAAGGACTGAATGTACAGCCAACTATTTTCCAACTTAGATTTGCATATAATGTTCAGTATACCTTGTCAGTATGTCATTTTTTTCATGCATAACAGGTTTCATCCTGCATTCCTCACATTTCATAGAAGGTCTTGTCAGCAGTCTAAACAAATAAAACTCAAGTTCATATCTGATATTGCACACTTGGGATGTTACTCAGAATTCATGAAATACTATACTGGAGCAGATCTGCTTACCATTTAACAAGATTATTTACTTTTTACAATAGTTTCTGCATCTTGTTCTGTAATGCACCCAGTCATTATACAAAAGAGGACAAGGCTTTTTCTTTCTTCTTTCCAACTTTTCTTCTAGAAACCTGAACTACAGTAATAGTATATCATATCCTATGATTTGTATGATTTAGCATAACTATATATGAGAATTTTATGCCTTTTATGACTTAATTCTCTATCAATTATCAAATAACTTTACGTTGTGCTGTATAACTTTATATAAGAAAGCAATTAGTGGACTCATAAAAATCAGAAGAAAGTTAATCATGCAACTGAATCTTCCTACATTTCTTATACATGAGAAGTCCCATATCGTGTATTTAAGTAACTGAAACATTTTATTAGATCAACTGCACAATCATACCTGAACCTGTCTGTGTTTCTCATTAGACCTAGACAGAATGGAAGAAAGGCAATAGCTTAATTTGCTGCTCTGCAAGGACTAACGGAAGGTCTAGGAACTGCTGAGGCAGAGCCGTCAGGAGGAAAGGACAGCATCTGAAGACAGTGAAAAAAAAAACAGGTATGGGAAAGAAGAGCTGATGAGTCTAGAAGTAAATGAAGCAGTGAGGAAGAGATGCCAACAAGCTGTCTGTACAACTATTAGTACCAGACCAACTCTGGCTGGTTCTCTTTCTTAGCAGATTTCCTTCCACAACATATCCAAATACTAAGGAAGAAAAATAAAATAAGAGATATCAGCTCTCACTTTTCTTTTCATTCAAAAACCTTGGGATTTAGGCAGAGGACGCTGTATCTAGTCTCCTGCACTCTCATGATTCCATAGCTATGTAAATCACTGCAGCTATAATGCAGAGACAGATTTGGGACTAATTGGAATAATGGAGAAGTAAGTGCAAAACTGAATGCAAAATATCCCACTTTCATCCACTGTACACTGGCAATGGTCTGTTAACCTGTGGTTTATTGGTGGCCCCACCTAATCTGTGCTACCTAGCACCCCTGTCGAGAGTTGACTCAAAGAAAAATTGTATATCTACATTATTTAGTAATGGATTCAACAAAGGGGAATGTATTTTAAAAGATTAAGAGTGAGACACATATTCTGCACAGGTTTAAGTAAAAGTGTTAGATTTACGTATGGTCAGTAAGTATTTCAATGAGATACTGGGCTTTCTTCATGCCACCAACTCTGGCCTCACTTTGTCACTGCATTCAAATGTCAAAATGCTGTCAGCAGTTTTGTTACAAATATTCACCTGCATAGCAACAATGAAGAAAACAAAAACAAAAGGAAAATAATTATTACACAAGCTCAAATTATCAAGTATGTGTGTTTTATTATTCATGTGAGGTTTCCTGATTTTTAGTAAGCTTCAATATCTGATACTCTGTGTTTAAAAAGGAAGGGAACATATACTGATTTTGAGGCTATGATGAGCAGACATGTTCACTGATTCAGACACTTATTCTACATCCACCATATAAAAAGAAGTCTAAAAGACAAACGTCATTGTCTAGAAATAGTTAAATGTGATCAGAAGGCAGATGACTGCCACTGCTTCATATAATTAGACCTATGCACTCAACCACTGTTTGCGGAAAGGAAGGGAAAGGACAGAAAATATTAGTCACTTTGTGCCTCTTGTTTCTCAAATAGCCCTTGGGAAAAGACTTAATCCTGCTTCTATTCTAAAAGTAAGACACAAATACAATCTTCTAACCAGAGTATCAGAGGACAGAATCAACCATGGGCCCATTCACCAGAGGTTTCACATAGTGAATAATGCAGAAATATTTTTTTGTATAATGGACGCCTTAAAACACATAAAATAAGCCATGAGGTACAGCTGCCAAAGAAAACTCAACTAGAACACAGGAAATAAGAAGCTATTGTGTGAAGATAACTTAAGGCATTTTAATGAGGGGATAAATAAAAATACACAGGGAGAATAAACCATATTCATGGATTTCCTGCCAGAAGTGTATTTTCTGTCACAACAATCAGACCTCACCTGTATTCTTCATAAGCAGATAAACATGAAGATAAAACAAACAAGAAACAACAAAAAGTGTCCTCTTTCTGTGGAATGCATTTATAATTTTTCTCTACACATTACCAGTTTAGCCATCTTGATGTGTTCTTGTGCATTGGGTATGTGGGACAAGCTTTTGGTAGTAGGGGAGGCTACAGCAGTGGCTTCTGTGAAAAGCTGCTAGAATCTTCCCCTATGTCTAACACAGCCAATGCTAGACAGCTTCAAGATGGGCCCTCCACTGGCCAAGGCCAAGTCCATCAGCGACTGTGGTAGAACCAATGTACTAACATATTTAAGAAAAGGAGAAAGTTGCTGTGTGACTGCAATTGCAGCCAGAGAGGAGTGAGAATAAGTGAGAAACATCTGAAGTCAGACATCAAGGTCAATGAAGAAGGAGAGGAAGGAGGTGCTCCAGATACCAAAGCAGAGATTCCCTTGCTGCCTGTGGTGAAGCCCATGGTGAGATAAGTTGTACCCCTGAAGCCTATGGAGGTTAATGGTGGAGCAGATACCCACCTGCAGCCAATGGAGGACCCCATGCTGGAGCAGATGCATGTGTCCCAAAGGAGGTTGAGACTATGTGGAGAGCCCACACTGAAGCAGGCTCATCATCAGACTCTGATGTCTGAAGGACTGAACTCTATGGAAGGGACCCACACTGAAGCAGCTTGTGAAGAACTGTAGCCTGTGGGAAGGACTTATATTGGAGAAATTCATGGAGAACTGTCTGTTGTGGGAGTGACACTAAGCTGGACTAGGAGAGTGTGAAGTGTCCTTCCCCAGGAGGAAGGAGGAGCATAGATCTGTGATGAACTGACCACAATCCCCATTCCCTGTCCCCCAGTGCCATTGAGGGGGAAGAGGTAGAGACAATTGGGAGTGAAATTGAGCCCAGGAAGAAAGGAGGAGTGGAGGAAGGTGTTTTTAAGATTTCGGTGTATATTTAATTATCCTGCTCTGATTTGATTGCTAATAAATAAAAACAATACCTGAAACAAATCTCACATCTGCAATCTACTAAAGGTTCTCAGAGACTGACAAAGTCTATTTACTAGAATATAATTAGTACTGTACACGTAAAAGCCAAAATTACTATAATCCAACCGAAAATGGAACAGCATAAGGCAAAAGCCAAAAGTCCCATAATGGTCATACTAAAAAAAATTAAAGTACCGAATACCTCACTTGGCTGGCATGCAGCCCAGTGGAAGGAATAACCTGCCAAATAACTAATTATCATAGGCTTATATGAATACATTGTTTCAGAAGATGTCAATTTTATTTTCAGAATTGCTATAAAATAATCATTGTGCAAAGCATTAAAATATTGCTTTCTGATTATTACAAACCTGAAATTTAGTCACTTAGCTACCGTACTGGAACGGAAAAGCTCACTGAGGTGAGTGAAAGGACCACCAGTACAAACGATGACTGTGCCGGCAGCAAACAACACTTGGCACATATTAAATGTTCCACGTAGGCTAGTAACTACCGTATTTAAAGACAACGCATGTGATTTTGTCTCCCTTTTTGTACTTTACAAGCCACAATATCCACAATATTATGTGGATATATTTCTAAAACAAAATTAAGACACTTAATGTCCCAAAGCCTCACACAAATAAAAATAACCAAAGAAAAAGCCAGTCCCCAGAAATAATATGACATCACTAGAAAGCATAGTCTAAAGTGAAAAATGTACAATTCTCCTTTTAATCTTAGGTGCACCTGCAGATTTCACTATTCTGCTTGAAATATATCTTACCTTTCCCTATTTCATCTCACTCTTGCAAGCCTCACTTTCATTTCTTTCCTTCCTCATGTTAATGTCTAACAGATTCTCTGCCATGCAAGTACCAATGTCTCCATCATATTTGATTGCTTTAAACTCCTTTGGGTCCAAAATCTGGCACTTTTTTCTGTAGTCTTATCTGACAAAAACAATAAAAAATGGAATCTGTATGGAACATAAAAGAATTTGGCCTCTAGTAGCTGTGGAGGACTGCTTCATTATTTCTGTTCTGTGGACTCATCTATTTTCCAGGCTGAAAAGTATTCACCTTCATTTTTCTTCATCTCATTTATCTGCTTTCCAGATTAATGCTGTACTCTAGTTTACATGTGAGTTTCCTATAAACAAGATGACCAAAACTTAACAACTCACTTTCAAAGAATGACCTGATATTCCTCAGAGATTATACAGTTATGTTGCACGGCGCCAGAGGCGTCTTAGTGTCTTAGCTATAAATGTACTAACGGCCAACTCTTTGCAGTTCTGTACCCATTCACCAAGCTGTTGTGCCAAGGTTATACCAGGACCTCTGTGCCAGTTTTCCCACGTGTTCCCATGCTGTTTTCCCAGTATAAATGCTTTCATAGGCTTACACCTGAAATCACTTGACAGGTTAATAATGACACTGTTAATACTATGTTTAAGGAAACATAAAAAGTGGGTGGAATTCCGAAACACAAGTGGGAATCAGAAATTGCTACAAAACCATTTTGATACATAGAACTGAGGTTTCTCTATAAGTTTGAGTTCATTAATTATTAATTATTATTTTTTTTGCAAGACAAATGACTGCACCTACGACATCCATCCTGTGGTTTATCAGCATAAATTTTCTGGTGGAACTTTTAGTCTTTAAATATGAATTGATGGCCAGTAACACCTACTAGAGCTCCTTTTGTTTTGCTTCGCTCCTCAGATGTTGGCTGCTCATCACAGCTCCACTGCCAGTGCATGAGTTCAGTTCCCAGCTGGGGGGCAACAAAGGCAGAGAGCTAAAGCCTGCAGATCACTGATTCATTCACCCTCTTGCCCCCTCAATCTACATCACTTTTTCTTCTTTTTTTCTTTAAGAAAATACACAATAAATTACTTTGGAAACATCTAATAGCGCTTTTTTTAAAAAAAAAAGAAGAAGAAAAAGACACAAATAAAGGCAAACAAATAAAACAAAGAAACAAATCCCCCGAAAAAAACCCAAAACTGCTATTTCTATTTGTGACAAAAATATTCATACATATCCAGTTAATAGCTGTGTATTATCTTTCCTTTTCCTGCTCTGAAGGAAAAGCAAGGTTTTGTCAAATTATAGAACACGTGCAAGTAGGTTTCAGGGATCCAGGTCAGTATGAAAACTCCAAATGCACAGTTAATTTCAGCTGTTCCTACTGTGCTGTCAGTACATCTTATCCCAAATAGAAAATATTTCTCCCACTGTGTTCCTGGCAGGACACATGCATTCCTCAGATGTTTCATTCCCTGCTTCTTTAAAAGGCAACTGTCATCATAAATAGCGAGCAACCCCATCTCTGCTTCTAGGAGATGAATATGTTTTATCACTAAGGTGCAGCAAAGATAAAATTCACATCGACTGTCTTTCCACAGATTATGTATGAAAAAAAGGAATGTTTCCACCCCCGCGTATAAACTACATGGATTGTCATAGTGCCATCATTGTGGATGAAATTGCTTGGATTTGTCTGGTAGCAGGGAAAAACAATGTTCCATTCTTTTGGTACCTGCATCGTATTTCTATTTTTGTCTTATAACACAATTCATTTAAAATGACAAATTAAAAAAGAAAAATCCTGAAAGGGAGAGATCTTATTTTGGATGCTGATTTATCTCAAAAAAAAATTGATTTTATTACATACCCTTAAAAGTAGTCCTCAGCAAATTTTCACCTTCTAGAAAACAGCAAAAACAGATAGATAGTTCACTCTTTGACCCCTGACTAACTTGTTGCCCTATTCTCAATGAATATATTTATGTAATCTGAGATGGATGCCCTCAAAGAATTACTACAGTCTGTGAACTGAGATCACTCAGCAGTTACTGTCATAGGCAAAACAGACTGCCAATCAAGTCAGAGAAGGATAATAAGAAATAATAACACTTTGTTGTGTGAAGTCAAGGGTAAATTTAGTAAGAGATGAATACCTTTGGATTCTAGCCGGTCTTCAGAGGTTAGAGGGGCTAGGGGCAACTGGACTTATCTCTTAACAGGCATGCCAATTAGGAATGTATTGCTATAGGTCTGACATCAGATACATGCTAACAGCCTATTTGCTGTGGGTCCAGTTTCCTTCCAAGGGAGCAGTTCGATGCACAAATAACACAATTTAAATGTGACTATAGGTCCAACACCAGATGCATGAACAACCTATTATGCTGTAGGGCCAGCTGCATTCACAAGAAGCAGTCAGATTCACAAATACCACGGTTTAACTACACTTGCAACATATACAAATTCTTTAAGATTGCTGGTGATAAATACATTAAGCTGCAGAAATGGTTATGTTGCTCAAAATTACGATTGTAATTACAAACGTAATCTCTCAGGTGAAAAAAAGAACCAAAACAAATAACCAAACACACTCGGCATAGCCAAGGCACAAGTCTTACCAAAAAGTGTCCTGTCTGGGATGGGTGAGGAAGACAAACCCATCAGTCTGTCCTTAGGATTTGGTGTCTAATTCTCATCCCACAAAATAGGTCCAAAATAGGGCCAACAATTATACTTCAGTTTTCTATTAACGTGTAAAGTATGGGGACGGGACTGCAGGTAAATAATTAAGTGGGCTCATAATTGCAAAAACATTTGTTGATGGGCTTTTCAACCTTGATATCTTCTGCCAGGAACAGACAGCTCTTGAGATAAGCAAGAGAATGGGAAGGCCAAGACGGTACCTGATCTCACTCCACATTCAGTGTCATCACAACACTGACTATCAGATCTCCACTCCACCTCAGTGTCTGCTTTAGGCACTAGATGCTTATCAACAGTGATGAGTTTCAATGGTTTGTGTTTTCTACTTCCAACACGCTTAAAATACTCTCTCCAAACCTCTCCCTTCTTCCCAGACTCAACTTCACTCCTGACTTCTTTGCATCCTCATCCTTGAGTGGCACAGAGGGATAGGGAACAGGAGTGTTGGCCAGTTCATTATGTGTTGTCTTTGACACTTCCTCCTCATGCTCTCTCCCTGTTGCAATTTGGGGTCCCTCTCCTGGGAGACAGTCCTCAATAATCTTTTCCAATATGAGTCCTTCCCATAGGCCATACTTCTGCATGAGCCCTGGTAGCTGGCATAAGGGTGTAAGACGCTTGTCTGCCAGAGTCCAAGGGCTTCCCTGAGCAGTTTTGCAAATGTATAGGTATGTTTTAGAGTCCTTTGTCAGATCCCCAGCTGAGGGGCTTGCGACCAACACACTTGTGTCTGTCTCAGAGCCCAGCTACAAGGCTCCCACTGAAACAGCAGTTCCATTTCTCAGAGCCCAGTTAAGGACTTTTGCTGAGACAGTTTAAAAGTTGAACAGTTAAGTTTGATTTGTTGAAGTGACAGAGAGGTTTGGAATTGCCATTGATAAATGCACTAACTGCAGAAGGATAATGGAACTCAAGAATCCCCAGGTAACAGCCGATGGAGTCAGAGGTACAGGCCTGAGTTATAGAACCAATAGACAATAGAAATAAAAGGTGTACTGGATAGTGAAGGCACAGTTCTTACCAAGAACATGTCCTTGTCTTGGGTGGAGGAAGAGGAGTACAGCCTCTGTACTGTAAAGGGATTTAATGATTTTACTCTCCATTTATTGATTAGTATGTTTCTCTTCATCCTTCCAAAATTGTTAGGCCCACTCCCTCTGTCTCCATTTAAGGTTCAGGGCAAAACTCGCAGAGTAGGATTCCTATGGGCCCCCTCTTCCCCTCCCCCTTCCCTCCCAAGGGAGGATACAAAGGGAAATGAGGAAGGAAGTGCTTCACAAAAAATTGTAAATTAAGACTATGAACAAAATTTAATAGGTAACAGATAAAGAGGGAAAAGGAAATATTAAGGGAAGGGGAACATAAAAAAATAAACAAAACCAGACCTGGGATGGTGATGGACTGTGCAGAGCATGTGGAGCCAGGCCTGGCTGAGCTAGATTGTGGTCCCAGCAGCAACACAGTCCTAGGGAGAAAGAAGAGAGAGCTGAAACTCGAACTTCCTGTCCTTCTATAGAGTATGGCAGGGAAGGGGAGGGAATGCCACTTGCCCTCTGACCTGTCAAGATCCTACAGTTACCAGGTGTTCGTCCCGTCCCCGCTCCCCCACCCCCCTCCAAGTTCTTAACTCTTAAACCACAACACCCTCCTACGCTGAGAAGGGGCACAGTCGCATTTTTGCAGCACTTTATCCACGGCAATCCTGTCTGGGACATTTAGCATGTTTTGGGTGGAGAAATGAGTAACATAATCACGTATGGTTAGCATGGAGAGTTGAGTCACATAATCATGTATGGTTAGCATGTACTCCTTTAGGCTCATTACCATGCTCAGGGGTGTAAAATTTAATAACAAATTTTGCCTTTAATTAGGCAAAGGTCTCCACTTGGACACTCTAGCCTTCAAGATTTATTTGCATCTATTGGTTTAGCCAAACCAAGACCATCTTACTGTCACAAGACCATCCTTCAACTGTTTTGGCATTCCAGCTTGGCAGATTTCCAGCCCCGGAGATAGCACAAGTATCTCATGGCTGTAAACATCTCAGCCTTTCTCCTGAAGCACACTAAATTACCTGTGTTTCTGTCTCATGGCAAGCTAGGCTGTTATGCCACGGTAGCATGTAGTGTTATTTGTATATCAAGTCTAATTGCACTAGTAAATTAGATACACAGGCATTTCTGTTATCTTGACTGCAGTTAAAAATATTCACAAATAACATTTTTAGGAATAAATTGGTGAAAAAGAAAAACAAGTAAACTTTCAGATTATATGGCCTCTTAGGTTAAGACTTTAGAGAATTTTCTGTAGAAATAGATCTGTCTTCTTCACCATGCCTTGCTACTTCCATGTGAGGGCAGGAAACCTCACTACATTTTGCTTCATTGCTACCATGATAACGTCTTGGGATCAACACAGCATTAGAAAATGTACCCACATTGAAAGTTTGCACTCACAAATTTCTTCTGTATTTAAGACAACTTTCCTGTTGTTTCTGTCTTACTATAAACTTGCTAAAGCATCTCTTTAAAATAAATGCTTTCCATAACTAGTCAATAATTTTTACACTATAAAAAAAAATCCTTTTTTTTTTTTTCCAGATTGCATCATTTCCACTTATAACAGTATTTAATTTGATAAAAATTAGAGCTATCTTACTTGAATCTTTCTTCCTGAGCTTCTCCAAAGGTTTTCTCCTGTGCATGTGAGTTGAACTCATTTCT
The DNA here is from genome assembly GCA_013396935.1 of Baryphthengus martii. Lineage (NCBI taxonomy): Eukaryota > Metazoa > Chordata > Aves > Coraciiformes > Momotidae > Baryphthengus > Baryphthengus martii. Next base: position 17,045 of record VWZK01012872.1, read on the forward strand.
CTTGGATGTAAACACAAAAATCCTAATCAACCTCATTTTCACTTTAATTTTTATCAATGGTTTGGACTCTTGAACTGAGGGCAGATAAAGTTTTCTCATAAAATCAACAACTTGAAATTCAGCACACCTGATTATTTTACTCTCACTTGTTCTGAACTCCACAAGAAGTTTCAGAGAATCTACTATGCTTCCAGCAGCATATAGCAGCAGGCAAAAAGGGCAGGTAGCTAAAATTAGAATCAAATTCACAAAACCTAAAGGAAATTTTAGGTTAAAGCTACCTAAGTCAAATATTAAAAATTATATTGTTTTAGCAGACAGTAAAAAGCTGTTAGGAGTACAATTTCAAATGCATTATCTTGTAATTTCTACTAACAACATATTTTAGAGAATTCAATTTCAAAAAGTCTATCATTACAAAACTTATACCAATATCCAGGGAGGCTAGTATTTCAGAGCACAGTTTGCTATTTGGAGAGTGAAAAAAAAATCAAAATAAACATACAGTGAAATTTCTAGATAGTAGCAAAATTTGTAATCACTTTGATTAAAAAAATAAGCCAGTCTTCCATCCTAAAAGCTTGTCTCTGAGGTTCATCAGTGTGTGATACTTCATAGGAGGGTGGGTTAAAAACATTGTGTCTACTTTTTATTTGACAATTTTACAGCAATGACTAGAAAGAAATACTATCTTACATTACAAAGATTAAAGACAGAATTAGAGTAACTCTCAAATCAAAAATCTTTAACAGACAATAATGCAAAGGCTCTTAATTTGAGTCCAAGTCCCATTATTTTCTTATGGTAGATAGCAGGCTTCAGTTTTACGACAAGTGTCTGTTGGAAGATTATTTTGATTTTCCTTCTTTACCCTTAAGTTTAATTTTGTTTAACTGTACATGTAGCACATAATATAATCTCCTGTGCATACAACAACACAGAAGAATGGAATGTTTCTATTCAAGCTGTAAGTGTGGAAGAGTACATCTCCCACTTAAGCTTGTTTGTACACCGAGCAGAACCACCACCTTCCACCTCTCACAACTTCAAGAAACCTCTTACTTCATAGTCTGTATTCCTTGTACATTAGTGTACTTTTATCCTCACTCAACAAGATATTAATGATGTTTTTGTGAACTTGCATAATGACTGCCGTCACTACACTTCCAATCTCTTATCCACCTGCTTTATAACTGACAGCATCCTGACATACACAGTTTTCACCATGTACTTTTTAATTTTCATTCTTTCATTGATGTGCTGGAGGACTAAGTTGAGTTTGACTTTGCATTCAATCCACCTTTTTGACTGTTTTACTTACCTTCTTTTGCAGCTTTCACCAATAATAACAAGGATCAAAGATCTGCATCGTAACATGATCCCAACAGGTTATATGTGTTGGAAACTGATATTCACATGGCAGCATTCACCTGCATCAACCTGTTGGTTTTGTTTATTCATTTCAGTTCCTTGTCATCTTTAAAGATGTATCTCTATAATAGGTGTATTTGAGATTAAACAGAGATAGAACCATATAGCATGATATCCATGACTATGTAACATTCAAATTGGTAAATTCTGAAGAAAAAAAAAAAAAAGGAACTATAGACCTTGGTATACATGTCCAGTAATTTCAATATTCAAACAGACAAGCAAACAAATGAACATATAATGTCAAAGAGAAAAGGCAGCTGTGGGATTTTGAACCTAAGCATCTGCAATTACTTGTTCTGCACAAATATTCCATACTTTTTAGAAATCTGGAATAATATATCTGAATAGAGTGATGCTGTGAGGATATTTATTCATGGTGCACTTCAACTGAAAACAGCAACTGCACCTGAATACATACACGCGTTCATTTGAGTTCCATAAAAACACATGATTTTGTGAATTAATAATGATTGTTCGCAACACAGTTTCCCCACATAAAGCCAATCATTATTTTTGTATTTTCTACTAGTAGCTCTAAATAAAGTCTGTTATGCACAAAAAGAAACAAAACTAGTACTCCAAAGCACAGACATATATAGTCTAATTAAAGAGATATAAAATATTTCTGGAAAGAAGAAAAATGTATCACAACTTAATTTACTCAACTGTTTTTTGTTTTGTTTTTGTTTTTGTAAAACAAAGTTAACAAAGGGAACTGAAATGTGCCAGAAGCAAAATATAAGGAATTAGATTGATTTGGCATTAGAGATTAGCTCCAGAAACATCATCAAAAAAAGAGAAAAAATGTCCAGGGTCAGCAAATCTCTACATTTAGATGTTTGCTGGTTAGCGTCAACTGACCTTTTCAGTAGAACAAATTATCTGATTTCATTTCAGGAGACTGAAGCTTAGCAGTTGAAAGCTCACAGCGTATGACAATATGTTAGACAAAACATTTTATTTCATTATGAAAATATTTGTAAAATACAGAAAGCAATAAAATTTTAGTTACTTTTTTTTTAGTTAATATGATGGAAAACACAATCTGGAAAGTTTTGTTTCTTCGTCAATGTTTGCAATAGAGCTCTGATCTCAGATGCATTGGGGAAAATTCTATGATGGTGTACAGCAGCAAAGCCATCTTTAAAACAGATTAATAATGCAAATATAATAACTACATTTCAGTGAGTGTAATCATTCTGAAATTAATCTATTTGATAGATTTGGGGGGGAAAAAAGCATATATACAGTCTGTTTTGTTACCACAACTATGATATCAGACTTGGCAATTTTCTAGTTTCTACTAGATTTTGAAAAAAATGCATATATACAATATATTTTATTACCATCACTAGAATGTAAGAATTGGCGATTTTCTTCTTCTTCTTGGGGATCTAAGATCCCCAAATCATCTACAAGTTTGAGACACACCATTTACCACCATGTTGCACATTTTGGTTCCTGTCTTCATTAAGTTTGTTGAGTTTAATGGTGTATGTCACGTAAATGAAACTTCTTATGTCCTTGATCGCAAGTGACAGTTGAAGTTCTAACAAGCAAATGAAATATAATGCTATGTACAAACTGGGTGAGAAATTATAGTCTCACGACATAAAACAGTGACATTATTTCATCTGGACCAATGGTTCAAGTTCCTTGTTAGTAAAATTTACTTCAGCAAGAGGAATTCAATCACAAAGAAACTAGTCTCTATGTTGAGCTCTCATTCCCTGTTTGACACACACACACATGCACAAGCTCACACAAAGGCACTGAAAATTGCGTGGAACTAAGCAGTGAACTATATATGTGACTGAAGAAATAATTTATTTGGCCTTCCCAAAGCCAAAGGAAGAACAGTTAGGCAGACATACTTTACTGGACATCCATCTAAAAACTTTTGTAGTCAGCAGATCAAGCAGTAAACAATGCACACAACTATGTGCAGTAATTTGTAACAGTAGGACCGGTGATGTATGGAGGAACAGAGGCAAAGAAGTGGCAGATGGAGTCTGCTTCTAATAAACCAACACAGATGAAGTGCCCCAACTATTCATAAACCGAGCAACTCTAGGTTACAGAAGTAGAAAAACTACTGGAAATACAAAAATGTGAAAAGGTTTTCTCCGAGAAGCAATAGGTAAGAAACTCTAAGTCAACACTAAGAAAATAAGCATTTGGTGTAAAAAGGTTAATCAGGGATTTTTATTTATTATGTCTTTAATTCTAACACAAAAAAGGCAAAAATGAATATAAAAGCAAAGTCTTAATTTTGAACACAGTGATATAAGAATTTTTAATTCATTCAAACTACCATTGAAACCCAAAGTTTAGGAAAATTAGAAATAAGTTATTATACATTCATATATATATTGTGAACACACCAAAGTAATGGGGAAACTGAAAATGCATAAAAGTTGCTAATTTACAATATGAATAATCTTCATGTTTCAAAGGATGCTGCAGAAAGAAGTGGTTCTCACACATTCCTCTGGTGTTTCTGTTACCATCAAGGAAATGATACTTGTACAGTAAAGCAGTGATTTTATTCAATATATTAACTCCAATTATTTTTGTATGGCTAAGACGAAAGATAGAAGGATGACAATACTTAAAATGAAGAGGAAAAATGTTCAAGCAAAGCAGAAAAAAATATTTTATTTTTTTAAAAAAAACAAGCCACAAAAATAAATAAAAAAAATGCAGCCTCAACCACATTCATATTATAATGCAGTATACACCAAGGACAGGGCGGGGGAAGCAGAGGGTCGGTGAATGGAAAGGAGAAATCAGACAGCTCAAAGTCAAAAGATTAATAAAAGCAGACCATATTTCATCAAAGTTTCCCAGTTTATCAATCAATTTAAATGAGACTCTTTCCATTACAATGAGAACAGCCAGCCTGAGACTGTGACCACTGATTGATGGATTAGAAGTGGATTAATTTTAGGGTCGTAAGAAAAGAATGGAATGATCACTCCCCTTGATGCTATTAATCCCCTGAAGAATTGATAATAAAAAAAGAGCAAGGAGATTTGGAGCATATTTTGAAGAGCCAAAATATGTATCATTGAGGAAAAGAATTTGATTTTTTTTCTTCCTAACTCACTCACCAACATTTATCACAAATGAGTCATAATACCACAGGATTGTACACTCTGTTCCATATGTGTTAGTGATGTACAGAGAAGTTCATTGTCACACAGTGGCAAATAGGTAAATTTATGGATTTTTTTTTTCTGCTTCCTGATATTGATTTTCTTTAAGACAAACAAATAAACAAAATAATAACATAGTAATGAATAATAAATTGTATTCCTAAGTGAAGTTCACTGTTAGTTAATGATATATTAGTAGTATTGACAGCAGAGATGTATCAAAATACTGTCAATGAAGATGTGACACTCCACATAATTTTACATATCTAGATATATGCATGCGTACGTGTTTTGGATTATTTATATAATATCAGAATCTGAAACTAAACATCAAAATGGATATTCCCTGTTGAGACTTTGGTCTTCACAAATAATACTTGCTGCTCACTGACCATGTAATGGTCTTTTGGCAGCCTTCACTCATGCCCTTGTCTTCAATTGGCATGAGGCCTGTTCACACATCCTTCTCCCTGTTTGGTTAGTGCTCAGGTACCAAATGGTGTTTAGTGTAGATGGAAAGCCTGCAAAATGCTGCAAGGGACAGATTAGGCACAGCAGTCAACTGCTTGCATATTTGAGTAGACAGCAGGAGATCTTTGAAAAACTCATGGGTAAAAATCAGACAGTAATTTCAGACATTGTTTTTAACCTTGATTGTTCTTATTGACAGGATGCTAGTATATGCCCACAAGACACCAGCCAAACAACCATATATAGACACTTTGCCATCAGGACAATGATACTGTGGCCAACTGAACTGCCTAGGCCATCAAGGAATATATGGCCTTAGTAACTACTGCTGTGTATTTGTAATACGTAAAGTGTTATCCATACCAGAACTGTCTTCAAATTCATTTTTATTACATAGTTTCTTGAATGTATACACACAGGCAGTTTAAAAATACAACCTGTAATTTGTTTACAGTTTTATTAAAGCATCCTTTCTCTGTTTATTGCTTTTTCATATGCAATAGCAGAAATGAAAAACAAATATAACAGATGAAATGTAATAGATACATTCTGTGATACTATGGTTAAATATGTTTTTTAAAGAATTTCCTTTTAATGATCAGAAATGTGTCAGAAGTTTCATTTTAGTGTTTAAAAAAAAAACCACTATTTTTTTTTCTCCAAATAGAAGCAAACAAGCCTAGCTGTATTCAGGCTTCTTTTATACTCACTTTCAGCAAATATTGTAGTGGGTAATTTCCCATCTGAGACTGCATAATACTGATGTAAGATAACCACAGATATTTTACAGATTAGAGATAAAAGTACTTCTTGTAAATCTTATGTTCCATTTGGTACATTTTTAAAGTTGATTTAATCCAATCATAAATAGCCTTCAGAATATATGCCTTGCTTAGTTTGTATCTCCTTAGAGATCTGCCAAAATTAGAAAGTGACTAGGAAAACCAGTACATTTAGAAATTAAGTGAACATGTTCACCATAATCTAGTGTGCCTCTTAGCACCTCGCCTGTACAGCCAGCTCCCTCAATTTGATCCTGAGCACCATAAAATTTGATGTTTTCTTCAGACTGTTACTGCAAAGGTATCTGTATATCAGTTTTCCTCTGTTTAATGTGTAATCTCTTATTTCTCAAGCAAAAAGCCTACGAATAACACTACTTACATTTTTGTTTGTCTTCTGGCTTTTTAATTTTTAAGTTCATATTTTCAAAGGCTCATAACTTCTGAGACAAGTAATGAGTATCATTCACTCACTAAATTCATGGAGATGAAGCTTCTGGTTCTAAAGAGGCTAACACATTTAAAACCACACTAGCTGTTTATCTAGTCAATCTAAGCCACACATAAGCATTTAGCATGACTGCAAATATTAACCCCTATTTAGTAGTAGTATTAAGGTTCACTTCATGTCTTCTTGGCTAACCAAATTTTAAAATTACCTTTTATCTCTCAGGCAAGGAGTAAGAATGAGATGTAGTAGCACATGCTCATACAAAGAAATTAGTTAGATTTCATGAGAGTAGTAGTTTCATGTGCTGAAGGATACTGATGGACTATCCAGGTATACCCACACGCTAGCATGTGGCAAGGGTTCAGTGCTACAGAGTCTATCAGAAACATCAAACTACAGTTTACAAGTACATTTTTGAGAGATTAAAGAGTGAATCAACTAGCTTTTCAGCCAAACCTCCTTTCTAGATCAATGGTTCTTGAGAGAGAAAGAAACACGCACGAATACATGGTGACTTCTTACACTACTGCTGTTATGGTAGAATAGTGATTATTTAGCTGTCAGGAGCAAACCTCAACTGGTAATTAGTTGAATTCTAACTACTAGCCTATTCTAGGAGCATTAGATTACCTCATTTAAAGATGTGATTTCTCATTTCTCAGAATTTTGTCTGATAGTATTCATTTAGGAGCACAGAGAAACTGAGAAAAAAATGTGTAAACAATGAAACCAAGGTTATACAAAACTTGGTCAAGATGACGAGATATTTTATAATACAAAGGTCTAAGAAACAGCCTCCTACCAAGCATCTGGGAATTCTTTTACAAAGTATGAATTTCCTTCTGAATGTAGAAGGAGTCAGCCTGAAGAGAGAAGTAGCTGCCATATGTACCACTAATACAACACAGTCTTGACAGTTCCCAGAGATGGGGTTTCTGCCACCTCCTGGGTAGTCTATGCCCTCATCATGGTTTTCATCTCCACATTGCTTTTAATGCTGGAGCTGCTTCTGCCCAGTAATACCTATGCATGACATAAATAATTAGAAATAAGCTATTTCATGTTGATGTTTTATTCTTACTCTTTTATCTTCTGCCATTACACTAAAAGCAGATGCACGCTTCCCTTTTCTAGGTATATACATTTGGCATTCAGTGATGCTTTTTGTTAGCTGTCTTGTCAATAAAATATCTTTTAATCAGGACTAGAAGTGTGGCATTTCTTTCTTGCAAAATTACTTTCAGGCAGTGTCTTTTAAAATGTCCTTTAAAAAATAAGCAATATAAGTGTCTACCTAGAAAATATGCAGTTATAATTGAAGGGAAGCTTCCTCTAAATCCAAGTACTAATGAAAAATTAACGCTGGCCTCCCATAAGCAATAGATAACATGGCTCACACAAGTTCAGAGCAAGAACTTGTTCATTTACATTCATTCATGTTGCACTGCTGCTCTGACCTTGAACAACAACCTGCTTTAGGGATGCATGTGCAACTCTGTCATTTTCAGAGTCAGTTAGTAAATATGAATTATGCTTACAGGTCACTGGGAGAAGAAGAGATCAAAGAGAAATAAACCCTAAATATATTCATCTAAAACATGTCCTGAAAATGAGATAAACAATACGATACAAACCAAACATGAAGACAATAAATACCTGACACAGAGTTTCTAGTTTCAACAGGTCAGAAAAGGACCACTGCTATACAATAAATATAATTCTGGTCATCAGTATTCGACATGTCTAAATGGTACTGTATCTATTTGCTGGAAATTACATAATAAATATTCGGGATATGGTGTTTATTTTGTTGTGGTTTTGTGGCTTTGGTTTTGGTTTTTTTCTTTTTGTAAATTCCATTGTAAAGGCATCCCTAAGCAACCCAAAATCCCAACTAAACTAAGATGTAAAATAGCAAGACAAGGATTAATATTCTGATAACCATCTATATACTTTATGGTGTGAAACTGCTCTGAAAAACAAATGTACTCGAAATAAGACCTGTGTCAACAAATGAGACAAATCCTAGTTCAAGTTATCATATTCTGGTAAGACAGATATGGTGACTAGCAGGTACTGAGACAAAGAAAGTATGGAGAACAAGAAAAAGGAAAGGAATCTGACAGTTGATAGAAATAGGATAAATACTGTGACAAATCTGTCAAGTGCAGATACCATCACAATGAGGTAAAATACAATGTTAAATTAGAAATGTAAATGAGACACTATTAAAGGAAAATCACAAGTGGAAGGGGAAAAAAGAATATCTGGTACCCTGCCAAAAGCAGCTTTCAGTTTTAGGAGGAACATACGTAAGACTCAGTCAGGACACGGTCAAATATATAAAGCACTTCACACAACTGTCAAAAAAAATTGTCTTAATAGTAACTGTCAGCATCAACTTCCACTGTATTCTTAGATATCTGGATATATGCATATTACAGTCTTATGGCAAAACAGTAAGACTGCATTCAAGGTTGTACTGGAGTTTTCATTTTAAGAAGTTCGCGTTTACTTACAGATTGAAGTTGTTTTGATATACATGTAACATATCTTAAATTACCATTCATAGTCTTATTCCCACTGAAACAAAATTCCAGAAGCACCTGTGTAAAGCACATTGCCTTTGGATGTTTACAATTCACAGAATGCACTAATTAAAGTGTACATCTACCATTAAAATCAGGAGGAAAAAGGAGGGGATCAGTGAAATCTGCAGTGAAGAAAAGAAAATGTATTTGAAGAAACAGCAGTAAGAACTACCACGTGGTAAACACTGTGTGGAAACACTGCAAAGCAGCAAGTGTAGCAAACTATGAAATGAAAAACACAAATGACCTGTTGTTATCAAATAGAAGAAGCTGCTGGAATTCAAGAGCTCCTCAAGGTAGGCAGAACAAGAGCACGATAGCCGGGGAGAAGACTTGACAGTGGTACCATGACTGCCTTACACAGAGAAAAATGTCTTCAATGAAGTACATGGAGAGTATTAAATTTCCCAGATTAAAGAGTCTTTGCCTCTACTCTGATTAGTCATCTCACCCACTCTCCACAGGGTGGAATACTCATCATAAAAAAGTCTATTTGACTGAAGCAGAGAAATGTCTACTGATACACTATGATGATGTTTGTTTAAAGCAAATTTTACTTCTTTTAAACAAAATACCTAAACTAGAATCCAAATTCCAAATAACAGTCTCACACATCACAGTGTCACCAGTAAGGGAACAGGCAGCAAAGAAAAAATTTAAATTCACCCCTTACTGAAAATCAAAAAATTAACGGTTACATTTTGGTTTTCAGTTTTCTGTGCAGTGTTTTGTGAGATTATCTTGGAGATGCACAGAAATGCCCTTTTACACCGCAAGCACAAGGGAAACTTCTTAGACCTCCTTCCTGGGGAAACAAAAAAAAAAAAANNGCCCCCCTCCCTGGGAAAAAAAAAAAAAAAAAAAAAAAAAAGCTGTCATAGAAAATGTTCCAAGTTACTGAGTTCATTTTCCCTTCAGTACCTTCTGATGTTCCCCAGTAATGGTATGCCTACACAAGTGACTTTTTTCCTTTAAAGGTAACAAACACATACAGAATGCTTCTAGTATTACAACTTCCACCTAAATTCACACTTAATAGCAGACATTAAAAAGTGAAGACATTGCAAGATTATTCTAGCAAAGAAAAGGACTAAATCTGTAATTACACAAATGGAAAAAATACTACAGAAAAGAGAAAAAGAAACAAAAAAATATGCCCTCAGATTATACCTACACTTTTAACTAATTTCTTCTAAGATGCTTGGCAAGGGTTACAGATATTAAACACACAGAAGCCAATTAAATGGGATGCTCGTGTCCTCTCCCTGAACTCATGTTATTTACAGGTGAATCTGAAAGTTAGCCTATCTGACAGGAGCCAGGCACTCCAGTTCATGCCCTTTTCCCAGTCAACATTTCAAAAGAAAATCCTTCTTTTTCCACCTTTTTTAATTCCAAACTTAATTTCTGTTCCTTTCACTAGGGAACTCAGATTTGATTAGATGAAATGTGGCTGAACGTCTCTGCAACCAACTCCCTTTACTATAAACAAAGCAAATCAAGAATATCACAGTCCTTCCCATTGTTTCTCAAGCTAGATATACAAATTTTTTCCTTTAATGAAGTTATGTCTTCTATTTTAAATAGCTTCCTTGCTTGTCAAAATGTTTTCAAGGCTGTCATAATATTTTTGTAAGTGTTATGTCACAAGGAATATTTACTGTATGTATAGCTTTATCAAAACTGCAGTTTTTTATTTGGACAGATGCCCTGAATGTCTAATCAAAATCTTATGCTTTTAGAGTCAGATGTCACCGCAATAGAGGACAACCCCTAGCCCACCCATGCACATATACTTATGAATATTTAAGGCCCTATAGAGTCACACTGTGAAACAAAACCATTGTTTTTGCAGATGCCCAAGTAAATCTTTGTGCTGAAAACCAAGCAGTCTCTTTGTTATACTATGCATAACAGAGAAGAAAAAAAATAACCAAAAGAGCAAGAGAGAAATAAATTTGTGCTTGAAAATTGTGAAGCATCTGTAATACAAAGAGAGTAGAAGAATACAGGGATATGGCTGTTTTCTTTTTCATATGCAGGGAGTTATGCATCTTAAGATATTAGCATGAGTCAGTGGGAGACCAAGAATAGTTGCACTCAGCAACTATTTTTCTCTGCAATTACCACAGATATATAAGAATATGCATATATATATATATATAAAATAAC
>VWZK01012896.1:0-30588 GCA_013396935.1 Baryphthengus martii
AATAATAATTAAAAAAAAATAAATAAAAATAAAAGAAAAAATGAACTTTCTCATTTTTATAATATGTTAAAACCAAGATGAAAATGTCTACAAGTAACATGATGTGGCAGAAGATAGCACCAGTAAAAGTCTGCTAAGTGTCTAGGGAAGTCCATCCATACAGAAAAGAAGTGTTTTCTATTAACAGCCACCCTGATACCACCAAAAAATGTACACTGATCTTTTTACAGCATGACAGTGAACATCCAGCAGTGAACTCCAGACCTTTAGGAGTCTATCAGCACAACTTGTCTTTTAGCACTTTTTCCAAATCATTCTGAGAGATAGAAGTTTTCTATATAAAACAGAAAAAGAGGAAAGTAGCAGCTGATGCAAGCAATTACTCCACTGAAAACAGATAAAGCACTTGCTACGCTCACAAGACACTGAATGACTTCTTCATACAATAAGTCATTCTGCACCAACAGTTCTTGGTTTTGTCTGCAAGCTAAGTTTGGTTGCAAATCAAAATGTGAATGTAGAGTGCATAAGATGATCTCCACGTACCAGTTGGCCCATTTTCAGAGAAGGGTACACTGCCTTTTACTCAGAGCCTGCCAGCGTTCAGAAACAGAACAGTATCGTTACTTTAGCAACAGAAGTTAGGAAATTGAGATTTTAATAGAGCTAAGAGGTTTCCTATCCTATAAGGAAGATAGACTGACAGTCTGGAGCTCACATGCCCATCTGCACAGAGAGAGGTCATGTTCAGTTTTATCAATGGGTAACGTGGCTGCTAAATGAAACTTGTTTATAGTAGTCTTAGCAAACAAAACACAAAAAGAATTCCTGCAATGTCTCTTGTCAAAGAAATGTGTGGAAAGTCAAAAATATATGCAAAATTCCTCAAAGACATAGAAGACATTCCGTGACAAGAGAATGTTATGGTACTATTTCAAACACATGTCCCACCAAAAGTGCAATTCACGATCAAAAGCAAAACAGGCTACACTGAAAGAAAAGGGCCAAAATGTCCTTATTAAAAATGTCAGAAAGCATCGATATATCAAGTGTCTTTTTATGTTCAGTCATAATGACAAAATAACAGGCACAAATAAAGAAAATAGATACTGTTTTTTGCCTTTTTTTTGCTTTACATAGGTAGTAGCATAAGAATTTGCAGAGAATCCTTAGTCTATTAGTCAGCAATAGAGGGTTTTTTCAGTAGAATTTACAAAGTACCTGAATGATTAACTCTTTTATGAGGTGAAATGCTTCTGTGTTGAGAGGAACTGTGGAGGGCTTCTGGGGCATGTCATTAGCCTCAGAGTATGCAGATGGTAGTCACCTGGCTCCAGTAGAAGATACCTATTGCACAATGGTAAAAAAGTAACTTTCATTATATAGAAAGGATATTCTGGAGTACTTCTATACTATTTTATCCTTTCTCCTCACACAAATCAACAATATTTGTAAATATTTCTAGCCTTCTGCTCCATTTTATTGTGATTTATTAACTATTCTCAGTTTTGTAGTACTTAATTTATTTTTTCTAAAGCAGTATATCCAAGAACTGTGAAAAGGACAGAGAAGAATATAAGAAAGGATCATTTCCCATATGGATCTGTGAAGATTTCTTCAAGTCCTATAGTAGGAAAGCAGCTAGGAAGGATTTTGTGGAAAATAATACAAAGGCAACATCACTTCCAGAGTCATGCATTAACCCCCTTCTGAATAACTTCACCAGCTTCGTTAATATTCATTATACTTGGAAGAAAGTAAACACAGAAGTCTTAGTTTCATGAATAAACACAGACTAATTCTGCTTATCACCATGTTCTAGGTTTTCTAATTTTTAATTAAGGGATCAGCACAAATGCTGGTTAATGACCCTTTATAACTGCATGGGCATTTCCTTCACCTGAACTTCTTAGCTTTGAAAAAGAACATACTCTGATCCAGTCCTTGTGTTTAGCTCTTGCTCTAGCTGAAGTATTATAAAAGGACTCTTTTAACATAGTTCACTTAAATACCAGATGTCAGCAGCAATTTGTCAAATTTAAGGGCTAAAGCTTGGTATTACCACTGGCACCAGGACTATCTGTGTTGCACTATCTTACATCATGTTATGTTATAGCCACATATGGATATATTGATATATGAGATTATATAAAATATATAATTATCATATAGGATTATACTAATAGAATTTATATAAAAGGGAACATTTTTCAAAACGAACATTCATTCTTCCTTGCTGAGAGAACGGTGGCCCCGATGAATGCTAGTTTTGCCAATACCTGAAGTATTTTCTCATTTGGTTATTTAGTAAACAGCATCTTTTTTCCAAAAAGCAAAGCAACTGGTGCATACAAAGCATAAACACTTTGAGCCGAGTTGCCATGTAACATCCATCACAGCTTATTATTCCATATAAAATAAAACATAGGCTCAGACCCATTCACAGCCTGAATGGTGGTGTTTTCCTACTGTTGCACATGACTACAATCCAAGCTTTCACTTTATCTCTTTTTCCCTTGCTTTTGTAATGTTAATAGAGAAAACCATAGGGAAAAATGAACAGCTGAAATTCAAACACATGCACTAAAAATGACAAAAATATTCTCTGGGGGTAATCAGTCAGGATTATATATTTCTATGGTTTGCCAAGGGACGTTGATTTGAAGCCAAATGGGCTCCTGTTGGGCTACAACTTAACAATTAATGCTCACTTCATTTATCACTGCTCAAGTAGGGATCTAGGAAAAGGAGATATCCTTTCAAGTAATATAATTGGGGGCAGAGAAGAGAATTAATTAAGAATAGTAAGAGAAGAATGACTTTTAAATCTATCAAAATAACTTAGGAAAAGGGGATTGGAGAAGAATAAGACTCTGTAAAATGCATTCATGCTGGATATTAATCTGAACCTAAGCCCTTTAAAGTAGTTTGCGGTTCCAAACTGTTCCTTGCTCAGTATACAAATTGAAAAGACTTTGAATAACTTCAAAATACAGTCTTGGTTCTATATATTCTAATTTGAATATTATTCCTGTTTCTGTACTTACTTCTGTCTTCTGCCACTTAGGAACTATTCCTCAATTAAATCAAATAGTCTTGCTTGAATGCTTTTCTCCTTCATCAACAGCAAGGCTGCTTTATAATAAGACAAAACCAGGAAGTTATTTGTGTCTATTACTTACTTTTCCACAACACAAATTTATAATTCCAGCATTAACCCTTCTAAGGTTAATATTAACAATTGGAAAAAAGGTTAGTACCTACCAAAATTCAAAGTATAATGTTAATGTATTCACTTCTATCTTTGGCCTAATGTTTGGCATTATCTTTCTGCAGCGAACAGATCTCTAGATTATACATGTTTCTTTATGACTTCTTCGCCAAAACTTTTTTGATCACCTGTCCCCTGCAATTCCTTGAAAGCTTCACTTTGGGCTTTCTTGCAACAATTGGATTTGAAAATCTTAATCAAACAGTACTTCGTAGCATCTCAGTTACTATCCATTCAAATCACTTGACAGCTAAATTCTCAGATCATCATTGATTCATGAGGACCTGAATTCCTTTCATAATACTTGTATTTCCTCTGTTGCTACCTTTTATAACAGAACTAGCTTGATATTTGTATGCTGAAGATTTGTTTTTCAATATGCTTTTGTTTCTACTTCCTAATGAACTTCAAGACAGTAAACATGTCTTTCACTATTTAATGTCTAGGATATGACAGATTTCTTCTTCCATGTCAATAAACCAGCTCAGAATCTTCCAAGCTAAGTGCAACTTCCTACAGATATTCAGCAGAGCAACAGCTTTTTCATAACACATGTTTTTTACGATCATGTTCAACTTGGCCTTTATTTTACCCTTTCTCTCTTCTCTGAAGATCTTGAAAATTAAGAATAAGCATATTAATTAAAAATATCAGATTCTCTTTCACATTTCGATTGGTTTTCTTCAACCATCAGGCACAGTGAGAGATCTAATGATAGAAGCAATCCAATGAAATACTTAAAGCCAAACAGAATTGGATATAAAATGCAAAAACAGTTTAAAAGATTCTTACTCTGACCACGTCTGAGACATAGATATTTGAATAGAGGTATCTATGAAAGTAATATTTGTGTCATTAAAGTCAATAAAGCAATTATATATCTCTGCATATGAAACTAATTTAAATTGCTGGGACATAATGAGGGCAATCAGAAGAGACAACAGGCAAAATCCTGCACTATTTGATAAGGAAAGAAAAACAAAATTCAGATTTGCATTTAGTGAGTGACCGAACTGCCTCTACAAAGGCTTGATAATGGAACAGTGAACAGTTTCTTACCCCTATCAAATAACAATTGACCCTATCATTTATTGCAATAATATATATTACCCTATGAGCTAAGCATCATAAACTCATCTATAGGGTGTAAATGTAGATAAGAAAATGATGCACTTGAAGGAAGGGATGTATAGAAATTGTTAGCTGACTCCTAATTCAAGAGCTACACGACATTAAATAATCACTCCAATTGGTCTGGGCCATGGTGCAAGAAGCTGTAGTCTTACTATAAGATGCTTACCTTGCAGAAACTACAAATCAGTCAAACGGATATTCATATACAACTAGCTATGCTTTGGTACCTTCCTATAAAACATGCTTAACTACACATAAACCACCTTGAGTAAAAGGGAAATAACATCCAAAATTTTTGTTCAAAGATTAAGTCAAACTAATTTCTTCAAAAATCCTAAACACTTTGTTCACGTTTCATTACTTTGGCACACTTCTACAGTTCCTAGTTTTGATTAGGGTAACAGGCAAAAAAACAGAACAGTTTTGGAATAAGCTGCATCCTGCTTCCATAGCAAAATACACTAACACATGAGAGAGAACCTGGAGTATTGCTGTGCAGGCTGTCCATGGACTGATACTAGAAATATGTCTAAACTCTGCTAGACTCTTGAAAATGCTCTAGTGCTATGTATCATGCCAGGTAAGAATCTAAGGTGAAAAGTGTAGTTGCTATCCTAAACTTGTTTCATCAAATATCTGTTGATCGTTTGGATAATAGTTTGGAGACAAGCATCTGAGAATTTTATTGCTTAACCAAGTGAAACCTAATGGCAAAACATTCATAGCTTCTTCATCACAAGACAGTCTCAGTGAGTGTAAGCAACTTTTCAAGCACTCTGGTAAATGAAATCCACATTTAGACATCCAACATTATGTGCACACTCAGATTCCTAAAATGATTTTAAAAACAGGAGTATTGTCAGACCTACAATTATGAGATTTTTTTCAAGTAGTTATACCAGTCCAATCCACTATGGCCACAGTTCTGCAGGTTTGCATGTGTCATACCATGTGGCCCATGGGGCAATATAGCACATTCATGCCAGCATACCTTCATTCATATGAAGATAACAAGCTAAATTGCACTTTTGATTTAATCTGAATGTTAAAGTAGGACAAGATGCATTAACAAAATTTTAATAGATAACTTAAATGCCAGAAATTCTGAAAAAATGTAATTTTCATTAAACTTTCTTACACTACTTAGATGAAGATTTAGACAAGTAGCTTCAGTCACTGATTTGCAAATGTGTCATGATAAGGATTTAGTCCATAGGATTAGCATGGAAAGATCACAGAATCATAGAATCATAGAATGATTGAGGTTGGAAGGGACCTCCTGTGATCATCTAGTGCAGCTTTGCAGTGTCTGCACAAGCAGACTCAGCTAAAGCAGATGCACCATGGATGGAGACTCAATAGCCTCTATAGGCAGACTGTGACAGTGCTCAATCATCCTCATCAGAAAAAAAAAAAGGTGTTTTCCTATGTTCATATGGAATTTCATGTGTTTCATTTTGTGCCCATGCACTATCATTTAGCTCTTTGCTAGATTTGCTCCAGTAGCATTAAATGACTTCTTAAACTAAAGTTAAGTCTTTAAATGGATTTCTTAGGTTTCCTGCTAAAATCAAAATATCACAAAAAAATTTTTGTCCCTGATGTTTTGAAATCAGTCTAAAATAGCAGAGGATCAAATTAGGTTTTGTGATGTGTTTAGCTGTCATATTGGAGACTGTGAAGATATTTTTATTTAAATTTTTATGTTTCTGGATGTTTCTCTGAAACAAAATATTGGAGAAGTTTAAAATAACACCATATTCTGAAAAATCGAGCTTCAATCCCAAGACACTATCAATCAATTCCAAGAGTGCAACAAAAATAAATGGACCTGTTGACAAATTCAGAATCATATAACCACCTTTTTAGTAAGAAATTAATATTTCTTACCTACATACAGGTCCTGTTATTACAGAATTATCAACATAATTAGTAAGAGACTGCCAAATCTCATACTGAACTTTAAGGGTTGGAAGGGCTCTTTGATATTGGACATTAAAATCACTCACAAAGGTGAAAGTAGCATACACTAAACATCTCATGCTATGGCAGCAGAGACAAATTCTTTACCCTTCTGTATTTGCCACTTTTGTCAACCCAGAGCAAATTTGTTTGAGGGTAAAACTGTTGTGATATATTCTGTAGATCCAAGCAGGCTCATCACCCCCGACCAAACAATTGGATCAATCACTTTATTATGGCCTCCAAATATATGAAAATGCAAACATTTAAAGGAAGTCAACCAAATGAAGAACTACATCAGCACTCTATTCAATATCAGGTTCAAATCTAACACATGGTTCACATCCTCTCTGAAATACACAGGGTAAAAAGTAGACAGCATAACCAAGAACACAATACAAAATTTCCCACAGTCTCTTCAATAGAGCACAATTTTTTTTCAAATTCAGGAACAACACTTTATAAAGACAGCTAAAACTTCAAGCAAGTATCTCAAGTGTATAAGATGAAACAGAGATGGACAACCTCTCAGAAAGAGAAAATCCCTCCTTTTTTTTTCTGTTTTCTGTCTCATTATCTCTTCTACTTAAATCTCACCTTTTCCCACTAATCTCCAACTGTCTCTAGGTTACATCCCATGAAATACCCTTCTAGTTTTCAGTCACTTGTAGTCAGTTTGCTGAGGAGTCCACACAGTTTTTACAATAACCACTTTGGGACCAAGCTGTGGCAGATGGAGGTAAACAGGAAATCCAGTTTTGAGGAAAAGAAAAGACCTAAGCAAAAGATAGAGTATACTACTGATAATTCAGAAAAACAGAACAGAGACATAGTGTAACATCGACATTTTCAGAGTCCACATTCAATGAGTGATACAATGGAGACAGCATATAGACAACTTTCTGTTAATTCATCAGTGTGTTTTAATGCAATTCATTTAACTTTTTTATGCTTACAAGTTGAATATGCTTGGGTATTATCAGAAAAATGAAAGTACTGCCTTTCTACACTGAAATTACTGATCAACGTTTTGTTTGTTTGTTTTTTTTTTATCCAGAACCCCAGGCAATGAAATTCATATCTTTAAGAACTCATTATCCAAATATTTGAACTCTTTCTGGCAATTTACAGCACATAAGACTTTGCTGAATGTACAAACATCAGTCCTTGCCACCCAGATCAGTCACAGTGTTTCCAGTGCAAACGCACTCCAGAAAATATGGAGAAAAACAACCAAAACCAAAACCAAACCAAAAAAACAAAGAGAGGAATCCTTTTGCTTTTTATCTCCAAAGATTTCCAGTTTAGTGATGTAAGCCTACAATGCCACTAAGCATGTGGTGTTTAAACACTAGTAGTTTCCCTCCTATATTATTATAATTGAAATTCTAATTGATGCTTCTTCAGAAATCAAAGCAGAGTTTCAGTGGAAACCCTATTTACATAAAGGACTGTACATAACCTCTTCAAGTAACATTATTTCAACTGAATACTAGACCTCAAAACGGCTCAGGCTAAATCAAGTGAAATCTTGCAGCTAGGAAGTGCAGCTAGTACTAGACAACTTACTAGAGAGTTAAATAACCATCCAGATGGCATCACAAAACAAAGCTTTTTAGGCGGCTGGAGGAATACATGGTATCTTGTTGATGTCTGGATGAAAACCTCCTGCCTCTTTCTAGAACAGTGTTCTTGCTTTCCATAAGGAAGCAATTGCTAAGCTTTTACTCTGAGCATATATGGTAATACCTTAACACTGGAAAAGGATGTAGGACAATTGTGCTGGTCTTCATTCAGGTCTGCTAGATTCTGATGTTTAGTATGTTATGTAGGCAATGATTAATGCCATTAGTGTACAGATGCTACCTGCTTTCAGGTAGTATGGACTGTATTTAATGTAATCAAGCGACTTTTTTTTTATTTTGGGGAAGTCTCCTCAAGTGCTGAGGGAAGACTGAACCTCTTCTGGATGCAATCTTTTATTTAGGGTCCTTTTAAATAAATGCAGTGTTCAATGCTCTTGCAACTTCCATCTTATGGAGTAGCTTTTGCAGACAACACACTAAACACTTCTGAAGGCTAAGCACAGCCTTCAACAAGAGAGAATATAAGCTTTATAATTTCAGAAGTTGTGCATTTTGAGAACTCTTTGCTTCAGAAGTCATTCTTCCACATGACAATAGACAGTTTAGAGCAGATGAGACACATCAGCTAACTGTCCCTCTTGCTGAAAAGGAAACTGTTTGCAGAGTACTGCAGAGATGCACCCCTTGCTTTCTAAGTTATATAGTGATTTGCTAGAGCCTGAAGGTGTTGATGACTACAACATACGGTAAATCCCTCACGCACTTTGGAAGAAGTGGTGAACGACCGGATTTAACAGTATTTTTTTTTCTTACTCTATTTTTATTTTGGGATACTAAATGTCATCACTGCAAAGTCTCATTAAAAATTAATAAGGAAAGGTGAATTTTAATTACTTAAGGTAGCAAATTTAAATGAATGTGTGTCTGAATCAGTGAGGAAAAGATACTCGTAAAGTCGTATAATATATTAACTTCTGTTTTTCTGTAGTGGAATTGTTCCTTGCCTCCAGCTCCTGAATTTACAACAGCTGCCAAACACTTTCAAACCTCCCATCTCAATTCCAACACAGAAGAATTTCCACAGTGCTGGTAGATCAGGTTTCACACCAATATTTTGTTGGGCTGCTTGCCAAAGTCTTATAAAAAATTTAATTACAGACGAGACTATTGCAAGTTGATGCTACTATACACTTCTGTCTAGGCAACTAATATAATAAAATATTAGACGATATAAAATTTTAATCTTATTTTCATTTCATTGCAACTGGTAAATTCCTGAAGGCTCCAGGTGGTGCTTTAATAATTCCTTTAGCACAAAGCCGTCTGATTTAGTACTATTTAGTTGTATATGTTACACAGCCAATGCGCTAAAATGTCCTGTAAAGGAAGCTGGTTTTGTCACAAACCTGTTATGTAGGACAGTTACAGAAGCTCTGCAGTTCATTTTGCCTTTGCATTTGCTTCTTCCTCCGTCTATTTGTGTTGCAAGACCCTGTAGTGATCCCTTCAAAATGTGTCAATAAAAAGGTGCTAGTTCTATTTCTCATGAAAGCCATAACTGATCATAAGCAATTTCACAGTATGGTTAATGTTGTAAGGGATCTCTGGAGGTCATCTTCTTTCCTGTTCAGGTGGGGTAAGCTAGAGATGGTTGCTCCAGGGATGGAGACTCTTGGGCAACATGTGTCAGTGCTGAATCACCCTCACAGTGGAAACGTTTTTCATGCTGTTCAGACAGAGTCTCCTGTGTTTCAGTTTGTGTGCATGGCCTTTGGTCCTGTCACAGGGCATCACTGGAAAAAGCCTGGCTCCATCTTCTTTGCACTCTTTCTTCAGATACGGATATATACTGATGAGATCTTTCTGAGGCTGCTTTTCTCCATGCCAAACAGACCCTGCACTTTCAGCCTTTTGTCATAGGAAAGATACGTTGTGTTTCCCATGCTTCATATTAAATATTATCTCTATTATGCACATAGAAAGGGGCATTAGCTCTTGACATATTTCGGTAGCTGGAGTTTATTGTCTTTTACTACAAGGCTCATACATACAGTCCAATACTCTTATTAAATACCCCTATTAACAGCTCTAATGTAAGGAAACACAGCAGCTTCTGAGATTTAACTATTCTTTTTGTCCTGCTATAGTGTTGGTAAACTTATTTCAGGTTCAACCACTTATAAAGGTGCAACTCTAACTGCTGAGGGTGAACTATGAACTATAGTAGAGAGAAATGCAACGGAAATCAGGTTCCACGGCTGCGTCAAAGCTAGTTGAAAGAGAGTTTTATACAGATCATGCTCTAAGGTAGAAGAAAAAAATAACTTTCTTCTAGCTGCAAGGTACTATAAAGAATTGTAACAGTCAAAAAAGTCTACAGTACTTTTTACAGCCTTTCTTTGTGGGTATGAAGCAGATGGTCTAAACAATTACCTTACTGCTAGTCTTGTAATACTGTGTAGAACAAGAATATTTCCCTATTTCCCTCCCTGGTTTCCCTGTTCAGCATTTGCAGATATGCACATGTCTCTATGCTTCTTGAAACTTTAATTAGTGATTCTGGACATGAAGTGCTCACTCAGAGACATGTAATTTTTACAAAGGGGACAACTAGGCATATTTCTTGTAAATAATGGCAGAATTGAATGTGTCTGTTTGTACAAATGTGCTTGTAGCTTGTTAAGCTGGCATCATCATTTACCAAGGGCTTTTCAAGGAGTGTAGAACTGTTACAGTCCTTTAGTACATCAACTCCTTCCTTCCATCCCACTATTGCTAACTGCAAGGAGAGGCCTTTGTCCTTTCATATTCAAATATGAAAAGGAAATATTTCATCTCTATTAAAAGATGTGCAGTGTTGCTATAAACACATTTGTACATTCCTGAAATCCAGAACATGGGAAGGAAGTATTTACTAATATTTCTAAGGAACTTAGAGAAATAATTGCTCTGCTGTAGGTAACAGTACTCCATTCTCCCATCAACAGATGCATCTCTCATTGCTTGCGATGGGATTATAAACACTAAATAAAAAGGGAATAAACCTCAACAGTACCGTTTCCATAAATATGGTTGATACTGGTTCAAAGTTGCATTACGGTTACTGTGTTATGTTAGAACTCATCCGTGTTGAAGTTAAGCATATATAAATTTTTTTTTGCTTCACATGTAAAATTGATCATAGCCATGTTTGCATCAGAAGATTTTTAAGCTGTTTTCATTTGCAATCATTCAACATTCAATACAGTAGAAGAAATCACATTAGTAAATTATTTCTATGTTTACTTTACATTTTACGGTACAGTTTAAGTAAGAGAAATAAATTACGTAACCATATACACAGAAAGTGAACAAAAGGCAGATACGAATTACAGTGCTGTAGTACAATTTCAGGATTTTTACGCCTCCATAACCCTCAAGAATAATGTTCAAACAGTTCCTGCAGGCACTAGAACAATGACAGGAAAATTCTGACTCACAGCTGAATGACTTCTATTTTCTTTAGAGCATGAAGTGTACGCTACAGGATATATTATGCTCAATATAAGCTACAACTCTCTTGCTGTTGCCTCTTCCTCAATTCTTTAACTTTTCTAAACATCTCAGTTTGTAAAATCTATGCTTACATCTCACCTATTACTAGACATATTCAGGTAATGCCCAAATGTTTCTCAAATACTTTCCTTTCCAATAGCATATATGTGCAAATTCAATGGGTGAAAAGGACACTTTTTCATTTTCACAGTTACAAAGCCCCTCTAAGTTTCAGAAGCCAAATCATTTAGCTGTGTAATAAACTCAGCAACAGGGAGTAGAGTGTGGTTTACAGTGTTAGCGTGACCAGAAATCGCCTTTATTGAGCAGGTTTTTTTACGTAACATTGCCACTACTCTGGCAGCCCTATGTTGTTGCTATCAGCTCAGAATGACAGCTCCATTATGAATCGCTCTCTTGGAGCCATACTCAACCCAGGGACAAACATGATAAGAAAGACCAAACTGGAGGATTACCAAGTCCACTCTTTAAAGCAAGCCTGTTGGACAATGCCATCCTATTTTATTCTCTCATCCTTCATATATTTTTGTGCTCTTCATGATAATTCAAGCCCCCACACTTCAGATTTAAAATCTTAAAAGGTCTCTGGATTATACACCTGTGATCTGTTTTTATTTAACTTGTCTTTCCTGTATGATAACGGGAGCAGTGGCAAAGAGGAAGCATATGAGGAAGTAAATTTTCTTCCACCTCTCCTTTTCTACTGTGCTCCTACTGTTTTCTCCAGTGTCAGGAAATGCTAGGAATCTCACATTTCCTTCTAGTCAACAGTTCTTCCTTTGGGGATCACTTCAGGTTAGCAGTGCCATGACATATATTCAGCACAGTGACATTTGCTCAATATAGAACAAAATCATAACCTCTAATAAAAGATGAAAAAACAAGATCATATTTTGTTTACAAAGTGGCAGGCATTTTGTAGGTATTAAGTGAAAGTTTGTGATTTGGAAGATGAAGAAGGGAAAGACTTGAAATACAGAGAAAAAGATTTTTATCCTAGAAATTACAATGTTCTGTACAGTGGAGTGCAACTAATGATAATTCAGACTTCAGACAAAAGATGGAAAACAAAATAAAATGGAAAAAACCCCATTTTGCAAAGTTTTCATTTTAACTTACTGTATATTCAATGTTGCTTGACTACTTAAAAATTTATTGAAAGTTCTCAGGGCCTGTTCAGCCATCCAGAACAGCTGAGGAGCTATGAGAAAGCAAGTCTTTCCCTGGAGTGCATGCTCTACAAGATGAGGAAACATTGAACAGATGAAGTGTGGAAAGGAAACTATTTTGATGATGGCAATTATTAATGATGCCTGTGACTTTGTCAGGCACTCAAATACCACAATGATGGCCAATAAGTGGTTTAGAACAGCAGAAGCGTGAGGAGAGCGCATTGGGCTGCTCCTGGGATTTCTCAGGAAGGGTTCATGGGTTACAAATTAAGAACAATTGGAAGAGAAAATAAACTTAGGAGGCTTAGGAAAAGGGGACTATCTTCAAAGATGCAGCTATATTTTCCAAAGAGTTCATCCAGATCATATTTCTTTGTTAAATTTTAGTAGTAACTGTCTTCCCTATATCTACTCCATCCCTATAGGAGCAAGAATTTCCCATTTTTTCTACTGCTCGCTTTCAGTATTACAATCTGCCCTTGTCTCAGTTACACAAAATAAGGAAAAGAAGGGGAGGAAAATCAAGAGCTCAGAAAAAGGGTATCAGATTGAAGCCATTTATCTTACCCTATAGCCTACAATATAAGAGAAAAATATACAAAATTAAAAACTGAGTTACAACATCCTGGATTTCTTCTTCCACTGATGTTGCAAAATATTTCTAAGACTTTATACAGTATGTTTGGGTTGAACTTGGCTATTAAAATATGGGTTTAGGAAATTTAAAGTTGCTATGAAATTCAGTGGTAAAATGAGTACCATGAAATAAGTGTACAGACTGTATGATTGTGAATAAACATAGAACTAAACACTCTATTTGTCTCATCTTTTCTGCGATAGTAGGGGTACATTGCCAAAAAGTGCCTCGTGGCATGAGCAAGCAATTACTTCTTACGCAGTAAATAGGCTCACATTGCAAACATAACATAGCTCTCTAGTCAGAGATTACTGCTTTAGACTTAGAGTTCACAAAGAAAATAATTTTTGTAAAAAGTAGTTACATTAATTTCTAGTTGTTCCTTTTAATAATTAATTCTACAGTACCTCCCTCCTTGTTGCTAGTTTACTACAGATGTCTTGGATGGAATAAATCTTAGCATTTCTTCTTGATTTCTAAATTGATAGAGGTTTTAATTCCATTACAAGAAACAACTCATTGGGTACAAATCCATTGTATTCAGCCTTAAGGCTGTAGTACTCTAGCCTTAGTTTAGGCTTCTAGGTCTCATAAACAAAACAGCATAGTAATCCAAATATATGCTAATTTGGGCTTGAGTGCACTTTCTAGGGCTCTTTACACTACCTTACTCCAAAACCAGATTCCTAAATAACAAATATGCGTGGGCTAGTAGAGTTCTTTGTACATACTGTGTCATCTTTAAATTATGACCCTGCTTGAGATTTAGGGCCATATTGATATTATTTGGAGTTTATTTATAAGAACTGCAACAGTGACTACTTCATGGAAGGAAGGTACGAGAGAATTATGTTTTATTATAATTCAAGTAGCTGTTGCTTGATTCCCGAGTCTTCAAAAGGACATTTATTTATGCTATTATGTGGTAAATTGTCAAGACAATCTTTGAGGATGTTAGCTTCTAGAAAAGTTATTCTAAGCCTTTTAGTTTCTTAGTTAAGATGGAAAAGACCAGTGTAAAATGTATATGAAAATTAAGGTGTAGAAGACTGCTGGTAATCAACTGCCATTAAATGTGGAAGAATATTATATAAAAAATCTTTTTTGGAAACCTGGTTAATGAAGAAAATTGAATACACAAGATAAATATCCTTATTACATTTGATATATTATTACTCAGAAAAGAGATGATCATTATTTATGAGCCTAATCAAAACGAATCACATTTTTTAAATTCTTGACATCAGCTTCTGTCTTCCAGCTGTCTCTTTTCTTTTCTCCTTCAGCTAAACAGAAGCACAGAGGATTTCTTGTTATTATGTTAGGCATAGATCATTTATAGGAGCAATATGGGTGTATGCTTAGAGAACAGGGCTGAGAATCCTGACATTGGAGTTCTCTTCCCTCTTCCTGTCCATGCAACCTTTGGTAAATCACTTGTTTCATTTTGCCTGGGCATTCATCTTTATGTAAACTGCAGCGCTCTCTGAACATGGCACTGTAAAGCATCAAATACTTTGTCAGTAAATACCACAGAAATGTCAATTAAAAAAAACCTCTTCTGAAGCATTTGGCCAAACTTGCTACATGAGGAATATGTAGAGGTAGTTTTTTTTCAAAAAAAAACAAAGATTGTATCTAATTGGACATTACAATTACTTGAATCAAACATATAAAAGAGTTTCATACTGGAGTTAACATTTAAAATCTGATGAAACAAAAAAAAACCTCAAAAAGCCCCAAATGCAGTTTATTTTGACTTGTGGTTTGCATTGCTCGAATAAGAACACTGAGTTCTCATTTACAAGAACTTAGAGACAATTTTCAGGAGCTTCAAATGGAAAACCCAAATCCCTCATAAAACTTGATTTAGAATAGACGTGAATGGTATTAACAAATATAGGGGTTTATTCATAGAAGGTCACCTCTGAGAGAGTAAGTAGCTGACAGAAACAGATGGCTCTGCATGTATGATTACAGATGAACAGGGCTGTAAAGACAAACTAGAATGCAGGAGGGGGAATGGGGTATTGAATTTACTTATTTTACAATTCTACATTTTTAGGAAAGTTAAGTCATACCACTATCCACCATTACTGATTAATTTCTGAGTTATTACAGTTTTGAGCAAAACACCTTAAAAAGACAAAAATTGTTTGCTGAGTGTGTATGTGAATAAGTACAAAGTGGATGTTGCACAGGTGTAAACACACTGTAGTATGGTGTGCTATAGGCAGAATGATGTGCAGAATTGTGTTAGATTATTTTTTAAAACTGCTTTCTTTACTTCCTGTTTTGCCATTGAGTCATTAGCAGGAAATAAATATTTTTAAGTGAAATGATATGAGCATATAGAACCTTGCATAACAATTGGCAGCATGCAGCTCTTGAAATAACACCACTTTTGCTAAACACCAGAAGTATATTAAGTAGAATTTTACATCCCCTGTTTTAAAATGTCAAAACGTTTCTACTGCTTTGTGTATTTCAAACTACTCAGCAGAAACCCAGTTTGGTATAACATAGGTCTAGAAAATCTAAGTTACTAGAAAGAAAATGCTCAGATGCCTTTGAACTTATCTCTTCATTTTTAATACATAAATTTTAAACCAGAAAAGTAACAAAATCATGGTCCTTTGATGGTTTCTAGTAACAAGTATTTTGTACTTCACTGAAACAGTCCTCAAGCAAATGCTGAAAAACATACTGCAGCGCTGAAGGACTACAAGGGTTTTTCCCAACATCTATGCTATAGATTTCACCAGATTCAGTGTGGTTTGTAGCTGCTGTTGTTTTAGTAAGAAAGTCTAAGCAAGCAACTTAAACTTGGTTAAGTAAATTAAACCTTATCAAGTATAGATAGCTATTAAGAAGCATTAATTACGAGTGAATCCAAGGGAATTCTGAAACCATGAAATCTTTAGAATGCTGTTTTCTCACACGTTCATTTAACTTAGGGAAAAAAGCACCACCAGTGTGTGAATACACAAACTTGGTGGGCTTCTTAAGTTCAGAATATCCCACAAACTCTAAATTCAGCAATGTAATTGCTATTTTCATGCAGCATATCCCATTACATAAGTAATGGTTCATTGAATTAATCTCTTTTTTTTCAGTAAATTGAAAAAAAAATTACTCCAAAATTTGTCTGCTTGACTAAATCAATTTTGGTTTTTCAATATCTTTCTGCTACTTAAAAATAGATGTTTTATCTGTCTTTAAAGGACAACTTCATTAGAGTGATATTCAGGCACTAATAGTCTCAGGATAGCAGTGCTCACGGGTTTTTATTTTTAAAAATTTTTTAGAGGTCTGTTTAAAGAAGTTCTTCAAAGAACAACACATTTCACTAAGATAAAACTTCAGTATTTCTTCCTATGTGACATAATGTCTGATTTACTTTCAGTGAAATAAGCAAACCCAGCTCCTATGCACATCAGTAGAACTGGGGATTACATTTCATTCCAAAATAAAATTCTATTTAGCTAATTATTCAGCAAATATAACACTACTGAGTATAAAATGTCAAAGAATAAACATGTTGAGAAATGACATTCTTTGCAATAAACAAATACAATTCCATATTTATATGCAAGTAAAGGCAAAACTACTATCAGTAACGCCTCTGGCTTACAATTTTTCTTGTACATAGCACTGAATTTGCACTAATGTGTTTCTAAAATGTTTAACAGGTTTTCATGACTACAGAATGATAAAACACAGAGACAAGTATTTATTCTGTACAGTTATAGCAATTTAACTTTCTAGTCCAAATACAGTATTTCTTGCCTGCATCTAAAAATACATCTGCGTAATATGCAAAAACTATTTTTCTTTGCTATAATACACTTAAATGGAAAAAAGTTGTAGTTTTACTGTGATGCTATTTTAGTTATTATAATATTATATTATTGCATATACAATGGTAAAAGAAAGCCACAACGTTTCAGGTACATTAATATAGTTTTTCAAATGCTCATCTTAGAAGGGGTAACATTTATTGTTTTTGTTAGTAAACTTTATATAATAAGTCACATTATTAAAAAACCCCAACTGACTGCACATGAAATATAAAACTTACTGAGGATAGAAGAGAACACCTTTTTTGCTAGGTCTCAATAATTCCACTTGATTATAGAATACCTCTTTACGAAAATCTTCCTCCAGCATTCTGCAGGATTTGCACAAATTATTTACAGAAACTTTCCTTGTTGACAGAAATTATCTACAAAGAACTAGAAATTCCTTTTAACCTTACTCCATTATTTTAAAAACATTACACTTACTGAACATTTAGCCTCCATTTCTAATATAACTTTCCTAGAGTTTCTCAGGATTAATGTGAAATAAATAGGAATGCAAATAAACAGCCAAAATCCCTATCAA
The DNA here is from genome assembly GCA_013396935.1 of Baryphthengus martii. Taxonomy (NCBI): domain Eukaryota; kingdom Metazoa; phylum Chordata; class Aves; order Coraciiformes; family Momotidae; genus Baryphthengus; species Baryphthengus martii. Next base: position 17,704 of record VWZK01012896.1, read on the forward strand.
AGTCATGGAGATATAGTCACTTAGCTTCCTCAGTATTGGAGGAAACCTGACCCTGGTTTCTCTTGCACTAATTTTACATTGTTTTTTTGACATTTTACTTCACAGTTCATCCCACAGGAGCAAAATCACACTTTGGGCCTTATGTCTGTACAGTGCCGCTTACTTCAGAACATATTTTGAGTAAGACATCCATATTACTTTTTGTTCATTATAAGGATAAACTCACTAACAGAATTAAAAGATTTTTATTATTACTAGTTACTAGCTGCAAGGCTTAAATAGTAAGTATTCCACTATAATATTTAATAGAAAAGCCCTGCTACAAGGAGGGAAAGTTTCTCATATTTTCGTTTTATACTATATAAAACTTCACTGACTTGTCCACTGTGGAAATGAGTTCATCAAACAGGACTGAAAATGAAATCTTTACATGCAGATCAGGTAACCAGCAAAATTATCTCGATTTGATCTCTTCAAACACAGGCACTCAACCCCTTGGTGCATTTTAGAAAGAAATGCTTTATGGGAATTGTGTTACATTTTTCTTCTTACATTTAGATTAAAATTGCTCTGTGATCCTAGACAAACTGCTGCCCTCTCTCTCCACCTGTCTTTGCTTATTCCTTCATTTCTATGTCTTGCAATGCCTATGTTTCTGCAGACCAGCATCACTAATGTCCTAGATTTGGCTAGGATAGGGTTAATTTTCACCAAAAGTTGGAAAGGGGTATCACAGATTTTAATAAAACAATGTACAAGGAGAAATACCACCACCACCAACAGTAATAGTAATGAAACAATACATGAAAGGAGTGATACAGAACGAACTGAGGAATCGTGTCACCAGCTGGAGTGCTTTGCTCAGCCTGACCCCGCCTTTCTATAGCAAGCGTGACGTCAGTATGGTATTGAATAACCCATTGACTGGTTCAGTTGTCTATCCCAGGCTGCTCAGCAGGTTTCTCAAAGGGCTAAGTTTCAGTACCTCCAAGGAGGGAGGCTCCGCATCCTCTCTGGGCAACCTGTGCCAGTGTCTGATCATACTCACAGTAGAAATGGTTTGGGTTTTTCTTTTCTCTTATGTTTGAATGGAAGTTACAGTATTTCAATTTGTGAAGCCATCAAGAAAAGTCTGCCTCTGTCTTCTTTCCATGCATTCCCATACGCTATTAATAAACACTGCTAAAGTCCCTCTCTGCTTTCTTGCCTTTAGGTTAAAAACTCTGCCCAATGCAGCCCATGTAGGTCTTGTGACTGGTTTATGGTCAACGTGGTATCAAACAGGATCCCCAGAATATTTTCTGACAAAGTGCTTTCCAGTCAGCCTCCAGACTTTCCTGGTGTATGGGTTTATTCCTTCCCAGGACAACGGCCTGCAACTTTCCTTTCGTTGAACTGTTAGCCTATTTCTCCACCCTGTCCAGCACCCTCTGGATGGAAGCAAATCTACCTGGCATAATCAATCACTTCTTCCAATTTTGCATCACCCTCAAACTTGCCAAGAGTGCACTCTGGCCTACCATCTAGGTTATTCCAGAAGATATTAAATACTGTTGGCCCCAGCATGCACCCCTGAGCTACTGCACTGCACACCGGCCTCCAGCTGGACTTTGTAGTGCTGATCATAACTGTTTGAGCTAGATAGTTCAACCAATTCTCAGCCTCCCTCACTGACCAGTTATCTAGGACTTACTTCATCAGCTTGTGAGAGACAGTGTACAAATTCTTACTAAAGTTGACCTAGCAACATCCATTGTTCTTCCCTCATCCACTGAATAAGTTGTTTTATTGTAGAAGACTATTATATAGTCAGGGATGACTTCTCCCTTTGTAAATCCACATCTGCTCCTAGTTATCTTCATATCCTGGTTTCCAGGATTATTTGCTACATTATCTTCTCAGTGACTGAAATGAGGCTCACCTGTCTGTTTTTCCAGATCCTCCTTTTTGCACTTCTTCAAGATAGGGATGACAATTGCTATGCCCATTGACGTCACTACTCAAAGATAACTGCAAGTAACTTCACAGTGTTGTGGGCCAGCTCCCTCGGCGCTTAAGCGTGCATCCCATCAGGCTCAATGAACCCCACTGTGTCCAGTTTGTTTAAATATTTCCTAACCTGATCCTCCTACAGTGATCATAAATCTTCCTTGCTCTGGACTTCCACAGTGGTATCAGTGGATGGGAGGTTCCTGGAACCTGGTGTAAAGTAAATGCTGATGTGAAGAAGGCATTGAGCACTGTGCCCTTCTCAGGGGCCTACCAGGATGGACCCCTGCCCTACTCAGCACCAGATCAAATTTTTCTTAGTCTTCTTTTTACAGCTGATATACTTGCAGAAACCCTTCTTATTATCCTTCACTTCCCTCACTAGATCAAACCCCATGTCGGATTTGGCTTTCCTAGCCCCATCCTTGCATGCCCAGAGAGTGTCCCTATATTTCTTCCAAATCATCTGTCCTTGCGTCTTCCATTGTCCTTCCTTTTTATTAGGATAGGAACATACTTATGCAAACAAACCACATCACCACTAGCATGTATCACAAATGTCACACTCGTGCTTCATTCCTCTAAGGAAACACATTCAGATTCACAAAACGTAACTTTTACGCTGTTTTTTCTTCTGTGCTTGCTGTGTAACTAAGATTCTAGTATTCTTCATACAATTCATTAAAACTCACTGAATTTTTTTGATCTTCAGAAATATATTTTTAGTTATTTGTAGATGCTGATTTGAAAACAAGAGAATATGTGCACTTTAATAGTCTTTCGTATTAGCATTTATTTTCTCAGGCACATTTTCTATGTCCAACTGAATTTCTTGACGATTCAGTTCAAGAAGGGGCACAATTTTTTATCCACACTTACCAAAGTGTTTGAACACTTATTTTTTAGTGGTAACTGCTTAAACATTTTGTTGAATTACTTCAATAAAATTCAGAGGAAGACATAGCTATAGCTTTTAATAACGCCATTAACATCCTTGGTTTGCAAAGCTGGGAAGCAGCATCCAGAAGAGATATAACTAAACAATAAAGCATACTCCGTTATGTCTCTGCCACTTGCAGAAAAGTTTCCCAAACCAAAAGATAGGAATGTAAGTAATACAGAGCATGTCAAAATAGAATGAGGTAAATACGTAGTTCGAGTGCATAATGAAAGACTAAGAAAAAGAGTAAATTATTTCTCAGTGGAGTTTCCTATTTTGGTTTGTGGTAACAAGACATCTTATTTCAAGTTCTGGGAAAGGTTTAGAGGGCCTGGGTTTTGAAAGAAGCCTGATCCAAATTTTCAGAGCCTTGGCTACACCCTTATTCATAGAGATGTTATTTATGCAGCTTGCTACTCTTTGAAGCTCCTTGGTTGTAAACTGAAATAGGTTATTACATGGGTACAACTGGCTAAAGATTAATACCGCACTCCCATTGTTCAATAATCATATACATTGACACAAAGTATTGTAACACTCCCAGAATTTTTTATTAGCCAGTAATAACTCCTAATTTTGAAACTGGCTACCATTCTAATTAATGTCAATCTACTCACGGTTCTATTTATCATGCCCTATTCTACCATGCAATGACTTCCTTTACCTATACCCATTAGAACTGACTAAGCTAACACAGAACCGGGAAGACAGCCAAGTCTTATCCTCATAGCATTCTATGGTATTATTTAGCTTGTTTCATTTGACTGACATTTCCTTCATAGACTGGACAGCTAGGTGATCCTGTTTTATGCATACTTTCCCAATAATTCAGATGTTATATATCCTCATAAACTTACTGCCCTACATAGGACAATACAGGTATCAGAAGCTGTGAGATTTGCCTGATTCAAGGCAAGAAAGATTTGCAGGGGATAGACTGCTTGCAGAATACTTTATAAACGTAATGCATTCTTGGGCTTTCTCTCCCAATATAGTCAATTAACATTGCCAGTCATTCACTCTGATAGTTGCAGAAATCATGGCTTAGAGAAGAGCACGATACCTCTCTTTTTTTCTGTTTCTGGTCAGGCCACTCTCCCAAACAGAGGAAAACCAAATTCCTAACAGTGCTGAGGCATGAATAGAGGTATTGTTCTCACAGAGGCCTGAATACCTCTGAAATATATCAGAGAATTAGCTTGTCATTTTTTTTCTTCTTCCTCCTTAAAGTGTTTTGAAATGACTAATACATTACCAAGACACGGCTTTTTACATCTCATGCAGACGAATTCCCCAAGGGCTCCCATTATGTTGGCAACCTAAAATGATCAGTTAACAGAGCACATAAGCAGCAGTGAGAGGGCGTACAAAGCACTGAGAGAAGGGAAAGTAGTGTTCTGCGGCCTGCCTCCCTTCTCTTTTAGTAGCCTGTCAAACATAATTATGCTTCTGTCATCTGCACCTACAAGACAGGATTTCAGTTATGATATCTTGCCTGGCATGTAGCTGCTGTTGACAGGCCCCTGTGACCCTGTTCCAAGCAGTCTGACTCTAGAGATGACAGGACTCTGGTCTAAATGCAAGAATTAATCTTCCTAGGTGGAAAAGACTTTGCCAAGGGAAGAGAATAAAATTCTAGAGAAAGGCAAGTCACCTTGTGGCCTGGCTGGTTCTTCATAAGTATTTGCAAGACACTTGATCTCACATATTGCACATGAACTGCCTAGAAAACAGCTGCTGCCCATGGACCAGGACATGCCTTGAGGCAGCAGGCTAGACAACTTTGTGCTACTCTCATGCTCCTACCCAAGTAAGCTGTTCTGTGAAACACATAAGATGCCAGGCAACTAACAGGTTTTTCCAGGAGCATGAGAGGATCATAGAGGTAAAGCTGCAAACATGAGCTATATTATTCAGGTAGGGCCAAGAAAAAGAGTAAGTGAATAGAAAGATGTCATTACTCAAAGAAATTTGTCCATCTTCCTCCCATCTTTCTTATCTTTTAGGTAGAAAAAGGACTGAAAATTTCAGCAAAATTTTAAAATGTTTTTATGCCTTCTGGAAAAGGAAAAAAAAATTCTACATCTACACTGAAACAATGCTGTCTGTGTAATTCTATTTCCCCAGGGCATCGCTGCAGTTACCATTGTTTCTTCATTAAGCAAAACAGTAATTCAGATAGGATAGGGACCTCCAATGCCTTGAGAAAAGAATCTTCATCATTTAATGTTTGAGGTTGGAAAGCAAATTTGGGTCCTACGCAGGAACCACTCTGGGTTTAAAGAGACTGAGATTTTGCAAGTCACATACTTAAACATGGAAAAACCTTGAGTTTTAAATTCATTGATATTTGCCTTGCTTTCATTGATGGCATGTGTATTTCTAATATGAAAGTGACAGTAGAGCAATACAAATTCTATTTACTCACTTTATAAACCTCTGTTCTGAGCATTTGAGGCCTCTAAGGATCAATGACAATGAAGAGCCGCCTTCCAGAGCACACGCTTAAAACTGCGTTCCGTGATCTGCCAGTTTACAGCATACCATAAACTGAGGAAAATCAAAGTCCTGCAGGAATGTCTCAGACCTAGAATTACCCACAAGGTCATGAAAATACACCTGATGGAAAGCTTGCATGAGAGCTACACTCCAAATTCTTACAGCTCAGGTCAGGTCAGCATGCAAGAGATTGAGAAGTAGCTGGTACATCAGATAACAGAAAGTTCACACTGAATGAGATCAGAAGCATGTTCTGAGCTAGTGTTTCAAGTTCATCAGAGTTAACTCTCCCTGGAGAATCTATTGATACTAATTCATGGCAGTTAGGTAACCACATAAAGCAGTGAGTCAGATTTTCTTTGGCAAGTTTATTATGCAAGAGTATAAAATACCAAAAATAAATATTACAGAGAGGCACACAATGGTACAGCATGAGTTGAAAAAGCTCCTAAGAACTCCCAAGAGTCAAGTCATGAGCTGACTGTGCAGGCGATCCCAAAGAAGTAACAATAAAATCTTTATGTCATTCTATCATTTGTTCTTTACAAGACATGTAATAGGGGAAAATAATTCAGGCATAGTTTAGACTTTATCAAATAAGAATGAATAAGATTACCTTGCATATTGCTCTGTTTATAATAGCAAATTTAATATTTTATTCAAAAGACTTTAAATATAAGAATTCCAACCCTTCCTTAACAGACCTTTAAAGAGGATTTTAATAAAAAAATGTTGCATTTCCGAAGGTAGTTTAGGTTAACTCAGTCCACATATTATTGTAATTGCAAGGGTAAATATCACAATGTAATTTAAAGGAAAAATATTTCTACGGTCATTTTGAAATATTGTAAATATTATAGGGCCTTTGGCAAAGGGAACTTGATATCCTAAACATTCTCATTAAAAGACAAATAAAAAAAATAATTAATACAATTAGAGCACTCAGGGAAACTGATTATCATGCTCATTACAGATTATGTAGCCAAACACATAAAATTACATGACAAACCCGATATGAAGGGAAAAGACTAATTAGAAGTCTCATTATCATGTATTTTGAAATTACCCTGTATAGAAGCATGGAAAAGCTGAAAGCCAGAAAAATCTATCAACAAAGTCTTGGAAGCCAGTGGTTTCTTTAAAGGAAGTGAGAAATGACAGAAGTAAACTCAAAGTCAGAGGAGGACAAGGTTAGTCGAGTGGCTAAAATCATACAGATTCTAAAAATTGGGAGGGGTCTGCAGCCATTGTACAAAGGAGGCCAAGGTGGTCCAGTCATGAAGAAAAATTATAGTAGTTTTGAAGATATTGATGTCTGACATCAAAAAGTCTTCTTGTTAACAGACAAAATTAGCCTTCATTACAAACAGATGTGTTTGCCTTCTTTCTTCCTGGCTACATAAATGAGCCAATACAGGCTCTTTGAGGAATAAGGCACCTGGCAATCCATAGAAGCCACTGTCTAATACAACTGACTGTGACTACATTCTTATTAGGCTCTAAAAGATGTTGGACTGCAAACATGGAGGGATTATTTGATAAATGAAGCACATATGTGTCCATATATCTATTTTGTCTTTACAGACTGGAACATTTACTATGGTTTTAAGTCTTGACTATAATCCACACACTGGCCTCAGAGAGGCATCATGTGCTCTAGTAATTTTCCGTCTGCCATCCACACCCTGGAGGGCCCAACATTCTTAAATACACTTAATTAGCACTGAAACTTCACCACCACCACCACCCCTCCGCATAGTGCAAAAGCCTCTGTTTCTTAGAATCTTATCTATCTTACCCAAACTGCAAATGAAAGACTATACAGAAGATCAAAAAATGTGTCTGTAATTACCTTTTGAGTGCAATAAAGAACACATTTGGCATTGATGTTCTTGCAAGTTGTATATCTACCAGAGCACCACCACATGGATAAGATAAGATGAGAAGAATGTTGAAATAGGATATCAAATAGTGCCAGGAAAAAAATTCTTACCCACAAGTATACTAACCACTTGACTAGGGCATTTAATATGCCATATATTATTTTTGAAGTACTTTCTAATCTTCATTAAGTTTTTTCATTGAACATCACATGGTAAATTGTTAACATCCAGTCAGGATTGACAGACGTACAACTTCCTAATAGCAAGAGTATAAAGTAGTGTAAATTTCCATGTATAACCAAGTGTTCTTAACCTGAGCGCCCTGTGCTCAGAATATAGTTTCATGAGAGTATAAAACAGCAAAGAGGACTCCTTAAAGTTGTAATGGACACAAATACTCCACTGGTTACAAAGATACATTGAGCTTCAAAATAAAGTCCTTGCCTTTTCAGAGATACATCAGATCACCTAAGCACAAGGACATACCTTATTTTTCACTTATTTCACATATGCACATTAAAAGTTAATGCAAACTAATAACAGATTAACAGCTACTGTAAACACTGTGCAGATATTTGATAATCAGGGGCCAACTCATTATCAGAAAAACAAATTTGCTTTTGAAGTCATGTAATACAGCTCTGTAGCTATCTTCTCTTTTTTCCTCGTATACAAAATCAGTAAAAACCAGTTCTGAAACAAAGACAAAACAGGAGGACAGTGTAAAGATTCACTGAATGTAAGGCCTTCAAACCAGAATGTCAAGAGAAGAAAAATCTCTAAAGTTGAAAACACTTGCTAGCTTTGTTCCAGGCCGTAAAATGATTTTTTTTTTTCTTTTAAAATACCAATTCAAAAATATGAAAGCTAGGAAAAAATTAAAAGTAAATCAAATAATTTGATTGTTCAAATACACAGTGCAGAAGACTGACTAGAGAAGTGTTACATACTTCCTCCAAAAAGAAGGCATCTGGTATATCTAAGCCCTTTAGCTCTTTGAAATAGGATTTCCTTAATAAAAGTAAATTTTATGGTAAATCCTTTATCTTATTGTCTGTCAGCTCAATTCTTTTTTTACTCTTTGATAATAAGAAAATGTTACGTGACACCATTAATCAGTGACATCTGTGTGTTCAAAAGAAATGTTCTATATTTTCAACAGTTCCCTAGAAAATAATACTATGCTGAAATAACATTATTAATTTTTTCTGATCTCAACATTCTTAATTTAGTGTCTTAATGATTTTAAAGTGCTGTTAGCATTAGTAGCGGTATGTATCCTAAACCAACTCATTTACAAGCTTCATAGTTTAGGTCATAGGTACAGAAAAAGCATTTAACTTAGAATAAACCAGCCAGTCCCTTATTCAAAAGGAAATATAGGATGAATAATGATGTTTTCTACATACATGTAAAATTAATTTGATAAGTTCCATCTCAGGTAATTTATAATGGTTGTTCTCTAGAGATTAGCTAGGCTAAAGGTACGAAGTAGTAAGGCTATGTATTACCACATTTCTTGACTATGCTTTAAGGAGTTACTGTTAGGCAAACTGCATCCCAGGCTTGTATCTCTCTCTCCGGTTGCTGCCTAAAAGCAATAGAAAGTAATTTCTTAGAAGAACAAATCTTCATTGATTTGGATGTGTAGTTGTTGAAAGAACAAATTTGAGGAAATATGAGCTGATAAGAAAATCGTACTTCACACATCAGCTGTTTTTACTTGATTTCCTTCTTTGGTTCAGACTCACAAATGCCTGCTGGAACTGTCTTGCTCTGTTTTTCCTTCTTATATACATAATCTGTAAGTCTGTAAAATGTGAATGGCCTCAGGCATCTTTTACTAGAATGTTAATTTTTTAATTGTCTAATGGACACATTTTCTTACCTGTGTTGCTCTTAAAATTCCCATCTCCTATTCGTTGCTGTCATCTTTCCAAACTGTGGCCATCAGAGGTACACTTGGCATGCCACTTACCCAGTATTCAGTTCACAGTGGGTGCCATTATCACAATAAGTGTAGTAAAATTTTCCAACACAGCAAATTTTATCACAAACCCAACAGTTTATTACTTTTCCTAGATTTGCCCACCTTTATGTTTTCAATAACAATTATTTGAGGTGAATTTAGTACTTTCTTTTTTTTTTCCTTTTCTGTTAACCACTAGTTTAACAGCAGTCCTAGTTACAGATTCATCATTCATTTCTCATATTTTAAATTAGTCAACGCTGATAGAAGTGCAGGATTGGTGACCTTGCTATCTTGATATCAGATCACTGTTTATTCTCCAATGGTGAAGTGTAAATCTCATATAATGTATTTTATCAAAACACTATGCTAACTTTTCCTTGACCTCTTCAATAGTATTTGCTTGTGTGCCTATTGAGTGTATCAATAATTTTCGTTTATCATTGTAGTTTACTACAAGAGCACACAGTATATACGGGAACATCTAGATACTGTAGGTGAGTATTTTTTATCTGTTAGGATAAGAAAGACATTGGTAATTTTAAAAATAACCTGTATTATAGTAGGCACAAAAGTTATGAAATATCCAAGAGCGTTGCTGGTACACAGATTTTTCTGCTAGAGTCCTTTATGACCAACAAAGTCAGATATTGAATCATGGCACTCTTTGGTATTACCTAACTGTGTCACACTCAGTACAGTATCAGAAAAGCCTGTTGCTTTTTGTTCAACATATGAATATGTGAGGAAAAAAAATGACAAAAGCATCCATTACATACATATACATTCAAAAGACAAACAAAAAAATATTCTGATTAACCTATTACATAAATATGATAAATGATTTGCTCATCTCGTATTTCCATGTTAGATAACTGGAAGATTTGAGAGGATTGTAAGAGATTTCATTTCTTGTCCTAAAGCCAGACACGTTGAAATAAAGTAATTTCACAGTATTACAAGAAACAATACTGATTCCTTGTAATTGAAGGCATTCTTTCTGCTATAGATATTTCAATACCTCAGTCTTGAAATTCAAGATTAGTTTAGTCACCATATTTGGAGTTAAACTGAAGTAGTCTATTTGTGCTGGATATCTAATGTGTTATATAATGTCAATATAAATCTATCTTTCTGTGGCTTGCTGTGAACAGAAAAGTCCCACTGGAGTCTGACAATTTACTGCAAGCTGAGCAAAGATTGAAGAGAAAATGGAGATAGACTCTTAGTTTTCCTCACCTGAACATGAGTATTTTATACCTATTGTGTGAGAAGATGACTTCACCTTTATAACTATGAATCTTGAACAGCAAGAACAAGACTAACTGACTAGGCATTTAATGATGAGTTTGAGTATCTCTTGATAGAGCAATCCATGTAAGTGACTATCTAGCACTTTGGCAGGATTTAGAGCATGTGTACTTAGAATCAGGACTTTGGTCTCACACAACCAGTTTTAATGTTGGAGAAGCCATGCTCTCCCTGATTACACATTATTGAGATGTGTGCCTTATTAGGAAGACACTGTATGCAAATCAGCATCAAAATCTGAAAGGACCATTAATTTAACATATTAAAAAAATAAACCAGCACTATTTTGCTTTCATTGTCCACTATGGTATATAGTCACTTGCTAGAGATAGAATGTCAAAAATAAGTTTCAGTAGCCTGGTTTTAGTTGATTTAAGACAGCTTCTATATATCATTTAGACAGCATTTCACATTTAATAAGAAGCACATTCTAGTTCCTTAGGACACACAAAAAAGTATAAAAATTAAAAGGTCTTACAGCCCTTACAGAACAGCAGAATCGCTCCATTTTGTCTGCATACAGCTTACTAAATCGAGAGTTGAAAATACCTAGAGCTGAAAGGGAAAAAACTAAAGAGTACTTTAACAGTGAAGTAAAACCACAACTAATGGCTTTAGGAGGCAGGAGCTAGGTGGACAAGAAAAGAGTTACAGTTTTAAATATATGATACTTGGCTTCACTTCCCAAGTAAAAGGGCTGGCACTGATTCAAAAAGGCTGGTCTGGCATGCTTGTGCCTCTGAAAGGGACCACACTGCCTGATGGAAATAACCACAAAAGCTGCAGTGAGAGCACAGCCTTCCAAAGGCAACAAGAAAGCGACCAGACTGGCAATTAGACCATGCCAGCACTTGGCCTTAGCAAAGGGAAGGCAGGCATCTGCAATGGTTCATCTGTCCACAGGAGAGACAGGCCTAGAGAACAGCAGATGGGTCCAAGTAAAGCCATCAGGTAACAGTGGGGAGCATTTTGAGCATGGATGACCTCTTCCCCTAGCACCAACAAAACAAACATGATAGGAGGTTTACACATACTTCTACATCTTGAAAATAATATTTTTATAGTGTTCATTGAAACCTAAGACAGCTGTGTGAAACATCTTTGTATGTGAAACATGAAGCAGAATATGGATTTTTATGTCTATTCAGTCTGTATCCTGGAATCTATTTTGCCATACATGGAATCCTCTTTTCATCTCACTGGTTGCCAAACCCATATTTTAAGCATTTTCCCTCGTGTCATGTGATAAACTATGCTGTAGGCCAGATTTCTTCATTGCAGATATCTCTGGAGCCTGCAGGCACTGTGGCTTTCATAAACATCTGTTTTAAAACACTGCTTTTCCCATTTCAGTGTGAGTTTTCTTACTCTTCTATTGGCTTGCTATTTCAATCTGATAATTTAAAAGAAAGAAAGAAAGAAAGAAAATGAACAATCGTTGATGAAACAAGTGATTAAGAAGGACTAAAAGATTTTATATCTTAACTTTGTTGGAAACTGAAAATGCATCCAAACTCTACTGGTCAGCCTTTACATGTTTTCTATATCACAGAAAATGAGAATGTCAATGTGGTGGGTTGACCTTGGCTGAGCACCAGGTACCCACCAAGTCGCTCTATCGCTCACCCCCCACTTCCCTCAGAACAACAAGGAGGGGAAAAGAATAAGATGGGAAAAGCCAGTAGGGTACAACAAAGGCCGTCTAATAGGAAGAAAGAGTAAAAAGCAAGCCGCGCATGCACGAAGTGAAGCAAAACAAGATCTTATTCTATACTTTCCATCAGCAATGTCTGGCCTTTCCCAGGAAGCAGGGCTCTGGTACGTGTACCAGTTGCTCGGGGGACAAACGTCATCACAAATGAATGAACCCAACCCCCTTCTCCTTTCTTTCCCTTTTATACTTGAGCTGACATCACACGGTATGGAATATCTCTTTGGTCAGTTTGGGTCAGCTGTCCTGACTGTGTCCCCTCCCAAGATCTTGCCCATCCCATTGGGGTTGAGGGGGGTGATGTTGGAAAGACAGCCTTGGTGCTGTGCAAGCGCTGCCCAGCAGCAGCCACAAGGCTGGCATCTTATCTGCCTCCCAGTACAAAGCACAGCACCATAAGAGCTGCTCTGGGGAACATTAACTCCAACTCACCGAAACCCAGTACAATCTCGACCCCTTATTCCACACCATTTACGTCATGCTCAGGCACCACATAACACATGACCATCTCATCATATTTACTTCTCCTTATCAGAAAACCCTTATTACAAACCCTCACATCATAATCTACATACTTAAACCA
>VWZK01012899.1:0-100603 GCA_013396935.1 Baryphthengus martii
GGAGGTAACGGCGAAGCGGGGGAAGGGCCCGGCGCCCCCGCACGGGCCCCAACGGGCGCGGGGGAGGCGGGAAGCTGATGTACGCCCCCGTGAAGGTGCTAGCGGCTAAATTTGAGTCAGGTTGAACCGAACCGGTCTCGGCCCAGCCCAGCCCGGCCCGGCCCGGCTCGGCCTGTCCCTGGCCCGGCTCTGCCCGGTTCCGCGGCAGTTGAGTGAGGCCCTGCCCTTGTGCTCCCTCCGCAGCATGGAGTTCCAGGCCGTGGTGATGGCTGCGGGAGGCGGTTCCCGTATGACGGACCTGACCTCCAGCATCCCGAAGCCGCTGCTCCCGGTGGGCAACCGGCCCCTGCTCTGGTACCCGCTGAACCTCCTGGAGCGCGCCGGCTTTGAAGGTGAGGTGCGGGAGTGGAGGCGGCGGGCTTCCCCAGCTCCCTTCGGGCTTCCCCTGGTCGCCCCCTCTTGTTCTAGCGCCTTGCGGCAGGTGCCCTGTTGATGGAGGCAGGTGTCATAGCAGGAGATCTCTGCGCTGGAGCTGAGCTGCTGGCCCATGTCGCATCCCTGCCTTCACTCTAGGTTGCGCCTCCTGTGCCAGCACCCTCTTCTTCTCTCACCAAGGCTTTTCCCGTCTATATGCGTTTCCCAACTTTGATGTCTTTCCCAGTGTTGTTAACCAGGAGTCTCACTTGTTTCTTTGTCTGAGTCATTCATAAGAGTAGCATGAGAAGTGTGTCAGTTCTCCTGGGATGTCTCTTACTTTGTTGTTTCAGTGTGGGCTGAAGTTCAGGGCTACTTGCTCTGTCTGAGGCATTTAGTCCTTGTTCCAGCATGGAGCCAAGTGCTGGGTTTTGGTCAGAACAGGATGGAGAAGTGGCAGACTTTTAATGCTCACCCATGGGCCTTGTTTCATGGGAGGGCTAAAATGGAATTTAGTACATGGTGAAGTTCCTTAGTATTTTCTGACTTTAGAAACCTTTACTTTTTGAGTGGTTGTCCAAATCTTTCTGTTATGTTTACCTCTGCTTCTCAAAAAACTTCTCGACACCTTTCGTGTCTTTGGTTTTTTGCACTTCTGTTTGTCCTTTGCCTTGCTGCTTCTCTGTTTTTGTTTCTCCTGCATGACTGCAATTATTCTGTACTCCTTTCTGAGGCTGTGGCTTTTTTCCTCACTGTTGCTTTTTGCTGTGAAGATGTAAAGATCAGCTCATGATTATCCATGTTAGCTTCTTACTATTTCAGTGTGAAGAAGCAAAAGAATAAGCAAACTTAAGACTCTGCCTTTATTTTGTTCCATTAAGAAATTCTGAAGAACTTTTCTCCCTTGGGACTTTTTTGTTTTGCCTGTTGTTTGTTGAAATCTGCTTTCTGAATATCTGCTTTCTTTGACTGTTCTCCTGTCTCTTTTTTGCTAGGATCATACTTTTATCCTGTGATATGGATATATCAGAAGCTAAAAGCTCCTCTGTAACCAATATTGTGCTTTGTGTGGCTCTTTATTCAGGAATAACCACTTCCACTCGATGCTCTCGACCACTAGTAGATGGTGTTACAGTCAGGTCTTTCTCCTTTTTCACACATAACTCTTCAGCTTATCTATCCCCTATGAAAATTCGGACGCGCAAGGTTTTATATGCAGCTTTAAGAAGTAAGCTACCACCTTCCTGCTCCTCTCATGCTTCTGCCTCCTGACTAAGCTGTACCCCTCTGCATTAATACTCTAGTGGCATGAATTCTCTCTCTGGATCATAATTTGTATTACATATAACATGAGGCTTTAGTTCCTCATACTTGTTTATGTTACTAAGTAGGTGATTTGCTGTGTTCCTTTTGTCCTAACTGCAAGTGCTTCATCTTTTCTGATATTTAAGAGACCTCACCAGATTTATGCTGAACGGAGTGGGCTTACAACTTCCACCTGACCTCAGTTCCTTCTCCATCAGTTACTTTCCCTAATTCAAGGTGTGGTTTAAATCCCTTTCTCTAGGTTCTTTAGCCTGCTTTGAATCCAAGCAGGCATCCAGTACGGGAGTGGGAGAGGAACCCTCCCATGTCTCTGCCACACAGTTCTCATGTTTACCCTTACTTCTTCTTTTCTCTTAACAGATTCAGGATGAGTTCAGTTTTGATTGATACACATTTATCCTCAGTGTGGTTTTTGTTTTTGTCTTGCCACAGGAGCTTCCTAGACTATATTATTTCCCATACTTCTCTGTTAAAATTCCATATGGAATATGATGTTATGGTGGTGGAGTTTTTTGAGGGGTGGAATATTTTCATGTGAAGACTTGACTGTTGCTTTTCCTTCCAGTTCTTGAGGCCAGGGGAAAAGGTTTCTTGCTGGTTTGTTTTCTCAGTCTTTTATTTGCAGAGCTTTTGTTCTCATGTTCTTCGTTTTGGAAAATGTGCTTTCATACCGCTGTTGATATCCTTCAAATATGAATTTGCATTTTTTTTTCATAGATGGAATGAGTTTGTTGCTCACATAATAGTCGGCTCCCTTGCCAAACTGGTGCTGAGAAATAGTTTAACCATTGTACTGTAATACTGTGGTTGATGCTGGTGTCCACAGGGGATTATACAGGATCAGAGTGGGTAAAAGACCAAGCTCTAAAGTGTTGGTGACATTAATACTGAGTCTCATTGGTCTGTTTGAGGACATATGGTTTGAGGTTGCGGACTAATAGTAGTGAGACTGTTCTGTCTTGCTACCTTGTGCTATTCGCATGTGTCCCTTTCAGTAACAACCTCCACCCACACAAAGAAGGAGAGATTATTTCATATTCATTAGGAGTTTAATTCTCTCCTTCAAAAGTTACTATTGCCAGAAGAGCTTGGTTCATTGTAGAACCCAGTTGTGTTACTCAGGCCTTTTGACAGTTCCATCAGTCTTTGGTAATAAAATGTGGGTGTGTTGTATTTGTGATGATTTATGTTTTTTTCTACTTGATCTCATCCTGCTTTCCTCTGTCCTAGAGGTCATTGTGATTACAAGGAAGGAAATACAAAAGATGTTGAACTTGGACACAAAAATGAAGCTGGATTTTGTGTGCATCAGTGACAATATGGACATGGGTACAGCAGATTCACTGAGACATATTCACCAGAAAATTAAGGTATTGCTCTCTTTTATTGAACTTGACTGGAAGACATTTGTTTATAATAATACTTTTTTTTCCAGTGTCCTTTAAGAACTGTCCCATGTAATGATATTGCAGGTAACTTAAATTCATGATCTTAAGAAGAGCTGAATTTTGTAAAGGTCGCCTCATGAGGAAACTCAGACAAAGACTTTGAATGACTAGAATTGACAGTCAGGAAGATTGGAGCAGATCCAGGCTGGGCACTGGCTGTTTCTTAGTCAATGTTAATGTTTCGCTGGTTAATTAAAAGGGTTCATTTGTTCATACAATTTTTGATATGCTGCTTTATAGCTGTTATCCGCAGAGTGCTTGGGGAAGTATTTTTGCACAAATGTTCATTGTTCTCTTAGCTTGGGCAATGCACTGATATGTAAGGAAGTTGATTCTTGGCCCTGCCACAGGCTTGCCTGTGCCATTAGGTGAGTGACTTGTTCTGTGCTTCAGTTTCCTGCTTTTCTAGTGCTTTTGCTGGCTTGATCGTACGGTAAGGTCTTTGGTAAACAGTGCCCAAATAGGATAAAGGGCTGCTGTTCTAACAAAAACACCAGTTTATAGAATTTTAATTTCCAGCTGCACAATTAGAACACTCCCATGTTAGGCAGAAATGCTGCTCAGAGCTCTTGCTATGATCTGAGATGGTATTTTGTTTTTGTCGTTGTCATACACTTCATCTTTCAGATTTGTTCCCTGTCTGTTTAGGCCATCTTAGCCAAATTGGCT
This sequence comes from Baryphthengus martii, assembly GCA_013396935.1. Taxonomy (NCBI): domain Eukaryota; kingdom Metazoa; phylum Chordata; class Aves; order Coraciiformes; family Momotidae; genus Baryphthengus; species Baryphthengus martii. Next base: position 3,858 of record VWZK01012899.1, read on the forward strand.
AAGGCTGCAACAGAACATCAGTGAACTGTTTAAATCCTGAGGTGTCTTTTTTTGTCTTTAGGCTCTTTTTGAAGGTGATAAACTGCGGTATAGCAGGCTGTGCACTCACAAGAGAAAGACTCCAGCTGGGACAAGATGAAACTTTCCAGGCAAATATGAGTGTCTAGGTGGCACAACAAGACAGATTCTGCAAGGGATTAATGCACAGACCTGATTTGCACTTAGAGGGCAAAGAGAAGATATGAAAAGGAAAGCAAAATCAGTTTAACTTAAATGTTTCTGCCATGTGGAGAATTGCACTCTGTCATAACTCAGTTTGTCAGTATTTTTTAAATATATGCATGCAGTGAGGAAATATCTCTGCACTGCACATTTGGACTCCAACCTTACAGTTTTGTTTCCTGATCAGAGTGATCTGCATGGCTGTCTGGGTGTCCCTCTTTTTGGTAATCCAGGCAAGTTTGCTTAGGGAGACAACAGCAAAGCGTGTGGGGGTAAGAAAATAGACTGTCTTTAGAGGCAGCAGTGTTGGTCTGTTTATTTTTCAGAAGAAAGGCTTAGAGAAGATGGGAGTTAGTATTGAAAAACACAGAGCTTTTCTTGAGTCAGCTGCTGTGTGTGAACGGCAGCAACTGCTTCTGCCCTTTTTATTCCATGTCTTGCTTGTTTGGGCAGAGAGGACAAAATGGTCTGTTATTTGAAATAAGCTTGTACTAAGTTCTTGGGTAGGTCGCTGCACTGTGTATTTTGGAGTCATTCCTCTAGTAAATGCATACCACTGGTACCCCTCTTGCAGAGTATACCCTCTCCTCTGTGATATAGGTGAGAGAGCTACACAGCAGAAGTAGCTGAAAAGCTGCTGTATGTTGGCTGTGCCTGCAGTGTAGCAGGAGGAGGATTGCACTGAAGAATGAATTTCCCTTCTGAAAACAACTGCTGCTTGTGGCCGTAGCTGGCTGGCAGGCTTTCTGCAACCCATGCCAAAACTCTGTGAAGTTTAAACTGGTTGCTGAAACCTAGTTGTCGCAAATTGAGTTAATTGCCCACAGACAGAAGAGCAAGTATGCTCAGGAAAAAAAGAGATGACGTGGCACGGTGTAGACAACTTGTTTGTGTCCAGTGCAAGTGACAGGGAGTAAGGCCAAGATTATAAATGCACAGTAAAAAATATGTTTAAGGATAGCTGAACTGCTGAAAGCAAATCCTGAGATGTGCGTGTGCGTTGGACCACTCCAAAGCATAGTCTTATGACTAGCGCTTGACTGAGGGAGCTCACCAGCGCGGCGTTGCTGCTCGCTCTGCCTGCTGTTGCAGGTCTTTTTGTGGTGTTGCACCTTGGTTAATGAAGCTTGATACTTCAAAGGTTAGTCATCAGGTTTGGATTTACAGAATTGCATTCAGGAGTAGCATGAGAATATATAATACACAAAGCTTGTAGGTAGTTTGCATTGTTGTTTTATTGCCTTGTGGAGCTGGCATTTTTGGGGGCAGATGAGACTGTCTTGGTGCTCTATAACAAGCAGCTGACTCCATCAGTCTTACTCTTTCCCAGTTGTTTAGACACTTATGAGAGCAAAGGAAGCCTGTTCAGGTTTTTGTTTGCTGTTTGCCCACTCTACATACACGGGACTTTTTTTGACATCTTTTTTTCAAGAGTTGATGTAGTGGAGGTGTGCTCTTTGCTCTACTGGAACTCTTCCTGTTATTTTTGGCTGTCTTAGCCTACACCTTATTGTCAAGGTAGCAGCTTCGTTAGGGTTTTTATGCTTATTGCATGTCTGAATGTATCCTTTTCTTGGATCCTTCACACAATAAGGATATGATGCTAAACTTGATTCCTAAAGGCAACTGCTTGAGAAGTAACGAACAACAGAGAACTTGGTCCCATAAATTTCACTTTCTGGGTTCTGAGATCCGAGTGTCCGTTTGGCTTGCTCTTTGACTTGTGTAGTGCGTTGTTTTCTTTGTTTTTATTTAAACATTCAGTTCTGGGGTCTGAATAGCTAATACCATTAACCGGTTTGTCTTCACAACTTTATAACTGAGAGCTGAGGCTTAATGAGGTGAAGTCATCATTTTGCAGCCCGTAAAGTAGAAACTGATAGGAATATTTTAAATTTTTTTGCATATGTCCATGTCATTTTTTGAGTTTATAATGTAACACTTATCAATGTTTTACACTAATTCCAGCACTTAAAATGATGTCAAAGAGCAAAAAGTGGGTGTAGGAGTTACTCGTTTTGTTTCGGGACTTTGTGACAACCATTGATCAAATCCTTTAATTGCTCTCCTGTGGACAGTCCCAGCATTTCCCTAGAATGCTGCAGGTTTCGAGATCCTGCTATAGTCTGTGAGCCTTATGGCACTTTCCATGACTCTCATTTTAATGTTCAGTCACAGAATCACAGAATGTTAGGGATTGGAAGGGACCAGTCCTTGGTTTTTGATATACTTTTAATGTCACCGTCTGTTTTATTCCTTTGGCTCTTCAAATTCCTAGTCTTCTACTCATCTTTTGCAGGACTGTTCATGAAAGGCTTTTCAAATGATGAAAATGAAAGTGGAGCTGCAAAGGCTTAATTCTTTTCTTATTTTTATATAGGATTGGAAATAGTAGAACGTAGACTTTGCAAGCTCACAGCTGACGGTACAATAGCGCTCTTGTTGAAACTGCAGCTTTACCACCATATGGGTGTTTACAGGTCTCTGTCACCTCATGATCTATGCTGCTGAGACAGATCTCTGTTGCTTCGTGATCCAGCCTAAACAGAGAAACAAGCCAGCCTTCCACGCCTGTAAGTTTGGATTGATGACCTTCCTCGGTCATGAGGAGTGAAGAGAGCTCCCCTATTCCAGATGGGGCCTTGGCAAGAGCATGCTATATGGAATAATTTAATGTATCTTGGAGGATGATAATCTGCTTCTGTAGCTGAGTAAATTCATTGCAGAAGTATTGATTTTATTTCTTTATTTTAAATGACTTCTGAATTCAATTTCCTTGCTGTTGTTCACGTAAGCAATTATACTAGAGTAATTCTGAAGTGATTTTACTTAGGGAAAACTTCAGTGCTTTTTGAGTTATTGCCTTACCCGCAGCATGGAAGTGAGACAGGTCCAGCAAGATTTACAGGATGCAAAAAGAGGCACTGCAATGGATCTTCAACTGCCTGCCTGTCAGTAATTGAAAAGCTGTACAGTGTAGTGAAAAATACCTTTCGCTAATTTTCTTGAAGACAACAAAGAGCTATGACAAACCAAGCAACTTTGTTGGATTCTAAGAAGCAATGAATCAAGCAGTTACATCCTTAGGTTCCAAATCTGTTAAAGCAGTGCTCTCATGAAATTTTTTCAATTTGGAATCTTTATGTCAATCTTTTAAAATATTGTTGTATGTTCTTGTCCATTTTCAGGAATCGTTGTCAATAATAACTTTGAAACTTCAGAAAATTATTTTTATAGATGTAGATTTTAACAAAAAAGTTCTCTCTGTCTAAGTCTGTAATAGGTAGTAGCACCTCATCCAGTGTACATTACTAAAAGAGGATGATGGCTCTTTAGGTTTCTTTTGTCTCTAAAGGATGTGTGTTTTAATCTTCTGCTTTGGTTGGAGCCCTGTTGTTATTTTCTTAATCTATTATTTGCATTAAGGAATATTTGTGACCTGTCAGGGAGTGCTTGAAATAAAAAAAAAAGTTAGTTAGCATAGGTGTAAAAATATATTTTTGTATTTTGTAACACTTTCCTTAATGAAATCTCATTTTCCACATACATTTTTTTTTTCCTGTCATTTTCTGATTCTACTTTCTTTAAGATTTCTTTCCTACTTCACCAGTTACTTAGGCTGTTACTGGTCACTGTTTCATCCATTACAGGCATGGGAGACATAGTCCTTCCATGCTTTGCTAAGGAGCCTGTAAAGAGGGAGAGATTATTTGCTTTCTTAAGAGTCAGATTTTCTAAAGGATTATCTGTCATTAGGGACAAATGAGCAAACAGTTTGGATGTAAGGATGGCTTAACCTAGACCTGAGCATGAACAGCTGATTTCCTCTTCCATAGATGATGAGAAAACACTAAACTTGCTCTGGATTTGTCTTTATTTTTCCTCTCACTTGCTGCTTCAAGATTAAGGGCTTTTTATGAGACCAGTGTTTGGCCTTTTTAGTAAAGCAAAGTTCAGCACGTTGCTGTAAACTAAGGGTGATGCTACAGGTGTGAGAGAGCAGGTGCTACGGTGTAATTTGATAACTTCCCTCTTTCTGGTTTTATTTGTTTTTATTTAGCATCCAAAGCTTTCTGACTGCTGGCAGCAGTGTGGAAGGGGATCTCTGTAAGAGCTGTGGCTTTTCTTTTTTTAAAAAAAATCGTAATTGCTTTCTCCTCAGTAGCTATCACTAGTCCTTGTTTCTGTTTTTTATTGGTAAGCAGCAATGACTGGAGCATTCAGATAAATTCAGTCTGAATAATAGTAAGAGTCTTGTTGATTTCAATGGTGATATCTGAGAAGCTTTCTAGCACGAGAAGGGGTGAGAGTGCTGTTTACTGCATGCTGTGGTAGGAGACAATGCAGTTTTGTAGGCAGGTCATCTTTCGATGGTGTTTTGGTTTGGTTTTGTTGTTTTGTTTCGTTTTTTTTTCATAATTGTGAGCAACAAATTGCCTTTTTAAAAGTTAACTTATTTTGATGTCTTTTGAAATTGTATGTGATGAAATCCTCTGACTCACTTAGGGAGGCTTTTCCTCTGTAGCTGGTGTTAGTGGACACTCATTTTTCAAGTCATAATGTAAAGTCTTCTGGTATGTCCATCAGGGCTATTTGGTGGGGTTATTCCCTCCAGTATGTTACTCTGTGACTACTTCAGTCTGGATTTATGTCTTCATTTATTTGACTTCTGCTACTATTCTTAAAGGCCTTCTCTTTAGCAGTTTAGTCGGTGTCCTTTGGATGACTCACAGGACCAGTATGCAAAATATATGGGCCGTGACCTGTTGTTATGATGGCAGTTGACACAGTTATAGTGTCAATACTTTGGCTGGTAACATAGAACTTGTGATTTTTTGGGGATTAGTAATAGGAAATTGTAGTAGTAGCTAGGAGCTCAAGAGTAAATTGCAATGTTTCAGAATGTACTAGTTGAAATAGGGTGACAGTGAGCAGCCACTCTGGTGGATGAAGGAAAGGGAAATGCAAGGCTAGATTGTATTGGGTAAAGTGTTGGGGTTTTTTTTATGGTAGAGACGAGAAATTAATACTGTTGCTTAAGGCAATGGGAAGATTGTTTTGCCTGGAAATCTGTGCAGGTGTGGAACTCAACTGCATCGAATGTGGAACAAAAAGACAGAAAAGGAGATAAGGTAGATATTCGGAGTGGGATATAATTTGGTTTAAATTTGCTATGAGAAACCACAAGCTGAAAAATACAGAAGTATTTTAATCAGAGCAGAATAGGCTTGTGAAACAGTCTTCCACAAAGAGTAATCACGACAAAAATCCTCTGACTTTATACTAGAGTGACAAGCCATTTTTTTTTTGTTGTGGCGTTTTTTATTTATTTGTTGGTTGTGTTTTGGTTTGTTTTTTTTTTAAACAAACTAAGTAATGTGATACCTGGAATGGCAGGAGGCTAAACTCTGACTCAGGAAACCCCTTTGAGAACTGTGTTTTTGTGACCTTCTGCTTGTACCATTCATCAAACTGCTGCAGACCTTTTTGTGGGTTGTAGATTATTGTTGATGGTGAGGATGGAAGAGGGAGGGAAGGCGAGGGCTGTCACCATAGTTTACAAATGAGCTCCTCTGAAATTCAGGCATCTCTAATATTTGATTTTGTTTCCTGTGCCAAATTTTACCGGACCCACGCAGCTGCTGCCTGGCGCCACCTCCCAGGCTGGGGCCTCTCTGGGCAGCAGGTTGAGAAACCTGGTTAAGTCATGAATCTGTGTTTCAGGCTGAAGCCGGAGGTGGATTGGGTGTGCCTGGATCAAGCATTTGTCTTCACTGAGTCTATATTATTTTGGTTTTCTGTTAAGCATTTCTCTCCCTTGTGTCACTCAACTATACTCCAGCCAGTGATTAAAATGTGGCGTTCCAGCAGAGTAACAGCAACGGAACAATTTCACATTTTCCTTCCTTGATGAGCCCTTAGTTTTGTTAATGGAAGCCCTGACTAGTATGGTGTGAATTAATCAGCAGGTCTTCTGCGGCTATCACTGGTGAGTTGCTTGCGTGTGAAATGTTTCGTCTCAGGTGGTCCACCTGGTTTTTTCAGTTTCAAAAAGTAAAATTTGAAACCAATACAGCTCTTAAAAAGCAAAGCAAAACAAACCCTAAAAAGCTACCAAAAAGAAGAAGAAGAAAAAGAAAAAACAACTTCCTTTTGTATAAATAAACAAAGATTGAAACTCCAGATTCTCTTGGTATGTGCATCTTTGGGAGCCATGTTGTGGAAAGTGTGATGTCACGGTGGTGGTCTGTATGCTGCTGAGGGTCACTGATCCGTGGAGTCTTGGACGGCATGGCTAAGCGCTTCACTTCCTCTGTTGAAAAATCTCCTTTCCAAACACATGATGTAAGTAAGCTTGCTGTAATGGCTGGAAGGTGGAATCTGAATCCGTTTGGTACAGCTGAGCAGAGTTTGGTGCGCATGGAAAGAAAAACTTCAGTCCCCAAGATGTATAGTTATGTATTTTTTGTACTGTCAGTCGAAATAAAAAACACAAATGAAATTCATTTGTAAGAGACAAGGTCTCTCTATGAGCAAGACTTAACTAAATGTTCTGTTCATCTATTTTGAAACTGTAAAAAGAATTTCTTTTTTTTTTTTTTCCAGCAGACTTGCCAGAAAATACTGTTTACTTGAGTGTCTAAAATGCAAATAAAAATTGCTGTCTTGCCTGTTTTTCTGATTCTGCTTTTCACAATGTTAGTGCTGCATGGGAGAAGCAGATATATCAGATGACAGCTCAGATGGTATGTAGCATCTCGTTTCCTTCTCTACCTCTGATTGAAAGCTGCCACCACTGAGGCTCTAGGCAAAATTTATTATGGATGGAATGCCCAAATCCCATTCCCAAAGCACAGCTGATGGTGCAGCTACACTGGCAGGTGCTCAGGCTGGCGATGTTGCTGCGGGGAATGATCTAGCGCTGCCTGACTGTGTACTTGATGAATGTGTTCAGGACTTTCCTCTGATCTTTATTTTTCCTGGCAGGGTAAGAGTTAGAGAATTCAACAGTTGTTGGGATAATTTTTTTTTTTTTGCTGCCCTTTTTTTTTTCTGTTAAAGTTACTCAGCTTTAGAAGAATGTAGCTAATTAAATTAATTATTTTGCTGCCAGGGTTTACTATGGATCAGGGCTAAACCACCAGAAGTTTGAATGAGGCAATTAGCTCTGAAAGTCAGGATCAAGAATGGTTAATAGAGCATTTGCTATTCTGCACATAGTCGGCTAAAGAGGATGCCTTCCATTATACACGCAGGCAAAACCTTGGGTGTTGTGCAAGAAGAGTCATTGACAGACCTGAGATGCCTGTTGGTTTTAATTGTTGCATCTCCCACTGCATGTCCTTATCCTTTTCATGCTCCTGGCACCTCGAGGCCTGCACTCATTATGTTAACTAATACTTCTTGTTCCCACGTAGAAGTTAATTGTCAGCATTTCTCCTGTATTACAGTGTATGTTTTCATTTAGACCCTCTGTGGTTTCTGATGAATTACACAAATTCAACCTATTCTAGTTGCAGACATGTATATAGCTGAAATAATTTGTTTCAAAGCATCCTGGTAAGCATCTCTTCCTGTTTTCACTAATTTTCATTTTTGGAGAGTAAATAGACATTAGTGTTCATTTTTATAAATCATCCCTCATTTTCCCTATTTAAAGTATATTTAGTCTTTTATGTAAATAATTGACTGTGCTATGTGTTGAGGGGAAATTACATATTTATGGAAAGTAATCTCAAAGAAACTGTTTTGCACTTTGTCTTCAACAACACTTTCATGGACACATGAAGGCAAATAAGAATTAAATGTCCTTTTTTTATCAGCTCATTTTATCAGGCATAGGAAGCCTTTTACATTAATAAATCAAACTTAAGTTTATAGTTTTCAAAAGTTGTTCTACGATGAGCATCCGAAGAAATGAAAAGTCTGTGCGAAATGGATTTGTGCATCTTATTTTATTTCCAAAGAGAGTAAGATTTTAAGAGTATGGGGAAAAAAAGTTAGTTGGTGTCCTCCAGCTGCCATTTTTCTTTGGCGCTGTCAGTGGAGAGGGTGAAGTCTTGTGCCACATAAGAGCCTGGAAGACGTAACTGTCATCCGTGCCTGGGTGAGGACATGAAGGGTGGTGTGAGGGCGTCGCTGATGTCCATACCCCTGTGGCTCCAGAGAGCAGGAGGGGTTGTCTAGGGCACCATTTGGTGTCCCACAGTGGTGTTCTTGTCTTGAATGTCACCATGTGGTGTGATGTTTTAATACTTTTTTTCTTTTTAGTTTCCAATGTCCTTGACCTTGCCCCATGATACTCTCAGGCACATGGTGTGATTCTTGGGGTGCCCTACACAGGGACAGGAGTTGGATTTGATGATCCTGATGGGTCCCTTCCAACTCGGCATATTCTATGATTCTATGATACTCAAGGCCTCCCTGGGCTGGAAGGGTGATACTTGCAAGGGCTATTTGTAGATTTTTCTGAAATAACATTCCTTTGCTGTCTGTAACCTTTTTACTTTATTTCTAGCCTGCATGATTTCTACTTGTCTGTTTTCCCCGTGTTTGAATCTTTTCATGGCAATTGTGAGCTGTACAGCTTTCACAGTTACCCTGTTGCAGGTGATATTCCCCTGTGAGTGTTCGTCCTTTGAAAGGGAAAAGGGAGTTGTTTAGATCAAACATAACTGCATGTGTCAACCTAAGTAAATAGTCCCAGTTATTGGGGAATGTGAGAGGGAGTAGATGCCAAATGTCAACCCACGGCGTTACTGTGCTAGGGAGGGTTTTTCCCCATGTCAATTTTTGTAGCCTGGTAGAGCAGTGTAACATTGATCATAGGAAGCTAGTGCTGTGGACAGTGCAGACTATCCCAGAGGCTGTCACTGTGCTCAGTGCTGGTTCTTTGTCGCTCTTTAGTTTGCTGAAAGTCATGGTGAAGATCAATGGACTTGTAGGGTGCCTGGAATTTAATTCTGACCTTTTGTCATGTTGTGTTAACTGGGAAGCCCACACAAGTTATCTAGTTTACTTTTTTCCTGAGTTCTGTGCTGAAAAGGGAAAAATGATTGTGTATTCAGATTTTCTTGAAGTAAATTTAGATATTGTTCTGTAGCATAAATCCTGCTAGCTCCTTCAGGAAGATGGTGAAAATTCTGAATGTAGACTGATAGTGCTGGGGAAAAAACACTGTTAGTGGAGATCTTGACATTTTTATAAGGTTTTTCTTACAACAGCAGACCAGATATCGCTGAAAAAATTGCAGAGGTGCTAGAGGAGAAAACGGTATTGTATGGAGGATAGTCCTGGAATCTACAGTTCAAAACAGTACTTATTTAATGTAGCATGATTAGTGCTTATAGGGAAAAACCCCAACCTTTGAACAGAGCTAAGGAGGTTTCATAGGAGTGGACACTCAGTTCAGCATAGGCTGGTCCGAAGTAGCAGTGCTGTGCAGAGCAGGTCAGCACTTGGGTTTCCTTTTGGAGCAGAGTTGAAACGAGGATTTGTGCAATGGCTTGACTTGACCTTGGAAAGAGTTTCAAACCATTTCTTTTTTAATTTAAGATCACGCTGATACTAGCTGCAGGATGACAGAGTGATTCCTGAGGACATGTGCTGTATGTGTCTTGGGTTTCGTTTGTACTCTGGTTTGAGACTGCAAGGAACCATTATGATCCTCTGGTCTGTAAAGGAATTTGCACTCAATAATTAGGGCTGTTAGCCCCAAAACTTGTGAATGTGTTTCTGAAAGACAGTAAGGCTTTATTCATACATTCTAGTAGATGAAGAGTCTTTGGTATTTTATCCCAGATTATACTTATTCTCCCTCTTAAACTGTTTTGCCTTTTATTTCTGCACTGCACACAGATTTCTAGCCACTGAATCCAGCCATGCCTGCTTTTTGTGTGTTGCTGAGAGATCTGCTGTTAAGGTAATTGCGGGCTATGGGCAAAGACCTTCTTTCCCTTCAATAAGTTGAGCCTATTGAGCTCCATTAGAACTGCTTTTTATTATTATTATTTATACGACTGCAGCACCTGACTGCCTAAGGCTCTGCTTACATTAAGTGTTAAGCCTGGGCTTGAGCTCTGGGCTTTGGCAACAAGCCTGCTGCGCCGCTGCTGTTGAGATTGGAGCCCAACTGCAGCGTTCTCCTCTCTGCTCGTGTGAAGCAGATTCCAACGTCAGCTGCGCAGCCGTCCAGGTAGTCCTGGAAATCTGCCTTCCAGGAGTAGGAGTGAAGGGGAGAGCACCGTTTGTTTCTGGAGTTCTCCCTGTGAAAAAGGGCTCTGTTCATGCAGTGTTTTGAGCTGGAGGAGAATTTGGCTTGCCAGACTCACCCTCCATGAACTGGTGGATTCAGGGCCTGAGTTGTGGGGTGCTCCCCTGAGCTTTAGCAGGCATGGTTCTCATGAGTGGCAGTGCACGCTTTCTGGATGCTTTTAGATGGGGGAAAACCAGTCTCCTCTGTGGCATGCTTGGACAGAAACACAGGAGATGACTCCTGACCTCAGAAAAAGGAGAGCACCAAGTGAGGCAGCGTAATACGTGTCAGTGTATCAGTCTGGTGTCACAGCATGCTGATAGCCTGATAATGGTCTGTTTTCTGGAAGTGTAAGGGTAGCAGATTTCTTTTATTAAAAAAAACCCAAAACTCATTAAACCACGTCCTTTAGAAGATACGAGTAGGTAGTAGAGCTGACATCCTTTATTGCTATAGGGCAGAAGTAAGTTTGGTAAGTGCATGGCGAGTGGAAGGCTATTAAAGGGAGGGTAAACAACTTGTGCTTGGTGTGACAGAATGTAGAACCAGTCAAGAAGGGTGATGTGGTTGGAGGATGAAGCTGGGAAAAATGTTTTTTGGACTACTATGTAAGTAGGACAAAACTGCATTAGCTGCAGCCAGAGGAGAAGGTGGATTGCAAAGCTTATGTTCCAGACCAGAAGTTTTGCAGTTCAGTAAGTGTCATAATATTAATTAATGTTCTGCTTTGAAAACATTCTTAATTAGAGATGAACACAAGTTCATAAGCTTAACTTAAGCTTTTAGTTGCTGATAACTGTAAATTACCCTTTTCCACCCCACGTGTCAATTTGAGCAGTAGGTAAAGAGACTTCCTCCTGGGAGGAGACAGGATGCCTTCTGGGCTTGAATATCTTTCCTGTTCCTAGCTTATATGTATGTAAATTAAAAAATACTGATTTTGGATGGTAGCTCTTGAGATACAAAGATAACCCAAAATGGTGTTTTCGTTGTATGATCCCATCAGATACAACGCATAGGATGAGCCATATGATGGGACTGAGGTTAAGTCTCCTCCTCAGCTTCTGGCATCTTTCTTCCAGCTTTCTTTGAGAAGATAAACAGTGATGCTGACAGGTTACGTATGTGAAGGCATTCACAGTGCCTTAAGATATCCTCACCTGATGAATTCCGGGCCGTCCAAGAAGTCAGAAAAGACTCCCTTGGCTCCAGCATTAGATATTTCTGTTTGGGTTTTTTTTTTTCTTCCTTCCCTCTCGCTTCTCTTTGTCCTTCCCTCCCTCTCTCTCTTCTCTTTGTCCTTCTCTCTCTTTCTCTCTTTCTCTCTCTCTCTCTCTCTTTGTTTTTAAAGAGAAAAGAAGCCACTTTTACATTGCACACTGTCTTTAAAAAAAAATAAAGTTTCTTCCATCTTTTAATAAGCAGAGGCTGGTGATGGATTTCAGACTGAGGGCCATCCTGTGCCTCCACTGTCCTCTGTCCTTAGAAGAGTTGTGAAAGTGGTGGTCTGCAGCACACTTGCCGCTGCGGAGTGAGCGCACAGTAGGGAAATGCTTCATGTCTGCTAACAAAGTACTAAATCATGATTTTCTTCTGAATCTTACTATTAAGGACATTACAAAAGCAGGGTGGGAATTCCCAGCCAAGGGCGGCCATTTCAGTTGGTAGCTAACAAGATCCTACAGACATCAAAAAACAAATGAGGTTCCCTGCTCCAGTTACAGCAACAGCCATGGAGCTTCAAAGAGGTCACAGGTGTGGAAATTGGAGGACTCTTAATGGAGACTGAGATAAAAAGGGATTCTCTAAAGCCTTGGATGTAAGTTTCTGATCTGAAGAGTGGTGAGTAATGCAACTGCTAGGAGGTATCTTTGGCTTTGCCTGAAGCATGCTAACAAGCAATCAAAATGCTTGCCCACAGCCAAACTGTTCTTTCCCTTTCCACTCTTTAGAATAATAAAAGCATTACGCACAAACCCCACTGTTAATGCAACATGTGGGTGAAGTTCCAGGCTATTGTGTATAAAACTCAGTCGAATTCCCGCAGTAATTATAACTTGTTCCTCTCTCCCCTGTTGGATGGTGACACTGAAGGAAGTGATGCACAGTTCTCTGTTTGTGCATGTGTTCGTTTAGGCTGAGTGTAGGAGCAGAGTCTACCTAATCTCTTGATTTTTTTTTTTTTGTTGTTGTTGGTTTTTCTTTTCCTGTCAAAATCTCAGCTGTAACACTGTGCAAATGGAAACTTTTAGCATTTAACTTCAATGTTTTGTCTGTCTTCGGTTCTGCTAGGAGCTGATTCTACTGCTGGTGGATATTTTTGCTTCCTTTCTGTTTATAATGCAATCTGACATTTGTTTTCCTCTTTCTCTTGAGGCTGATTTTGTTCAAATTAGAGATTTCCTTGCAACACATGTTTTCTCATTTTCTAGTCTGCAGTTTTTGAGGCCATCAGCAGTTTAAGCTGTGAGGTCCTGCCCTTGTCTATACTTGATAGAAAAAGCGTAGTGAATACCACTAAAAATTCATCATTTGTTGCCAGCTATCTGGGGTAACCTTGATATCTCCTGTTTAAATAGAAGGGATCCAGCAATTACTGCTGAATATAAAAGAGTTTTTAGCATTGCCTTTGTATGCAGGGTGTGAGAAAGTCCAAGGCTTTTTATTTATTCTGGTATATTACACCATATAATTGCATCCATCTTTTGATCTGTGGTATGAATTAGCTCCATTGAAAACATGTTTTCTATTTTTAAATTGGTTGTCTTGAACTGAGTTCTTGAAACATTCTGCTTTTTGGTCTTGTTTTTGTGTAGATTTTCCATATTGTGCTGGATTTAGTATAATTGTCGACATGTTGGATTTGAGTTTTTTCTTTACTTGAGGTTTTTTTTTCTCTATTTTGTATAAATCTCTTGATGTTTTATGTTGCAGTGTTGTATTAATCCAGGCTGAGTATGTAATTTACCTTACGTCTGAGCATTTCACAGTTTGGAAATGTTTGATGGTGAAGTGCTTCTCCAGTGTTAGAAAGAGGGAGCGGAGGTTTGGAGGCCTTAAGTGCTGTGTTTCTGTACCTGACTTCACTGAAGACTCTGTGTTTGCCAATGGCTAGACTGGAAGCCCAGGACTACAACCGTGGTCAGTACAGACAAAGAAACATCTTGATACTTGGATTATAGGTGGGAATATCTCTGTGGGACCTCATTTTTCTCCGCTGCTCTGCAGGCAAGTCTAAATTCTGAACCCGAGTGCATAAATTGCAAATCTGAGGTTAAATGGGATTGCCGAGGCCCAAATGACTCCTCTAAGGTCTGTCATATTCAGCTTCTTTTCTGTGGCTCTTGTGATGTTCACAAAGAACATGAACTGTGCTACCAGCAAGCTACGGCTGCTGCCCCCTAGACCTGAGTAGCCCTGCTTTTCTTATGTTTCCCAGCCCAAAGTCATTTGCTGTTCCCTGTTATGCTTGATGATATTTCCACCTGGTTTGTACAGTGACTTCTGAAGTAGAGCTCTGCTCTGTGACAAGGACTCCTCTGTATCATCAAAGTAGTAAACAAAATGGCACAGATCAAATTTGGCGGAGCAGGAGAATATCTGAAATTCCAAGCGTTTGTTTTGTGCTCCATGGCTGAGATGGTCCTCCATGAGTCAAGACCCTTGTTGTATCCTTCCTGTGGTTGTGATGGGTACTGGGAGTGCATTTGTACATGCGTTTTTCTGTCTTTGCAGTGGTTCTGCTTGGGGTGTGTGCTTGCTGGGTTTTTTTTTTAATCAGTTCATGTTGATTCTTATCATCTGTTTGTATAATAGTTTGGTGTTGATGTAATCATTGTTCCATGTATTTCATTAAGAGGTGTGTGTATGTGTGTACTAAGGTGCTTGCATAATTCATGAAGTCAAGTATGTTCACATACCCTTGTTAGCACATGAGCGCGTGTAGTAAGTACGTACTTCTCTTCTTTGTATCAGTGGCTCATTGGGAAAGGTGCACTGCATTTATTTGGCGTGTATACATGTAACAAACCCACAACCTCTACCATTTATTTTCTTTCTTCTCCACCCACCCTAAAAACGTAAAGGAAAACACACACTTCTGCTAGGGTTCTAGGATAGTTTATTTTTTCATTCAGCCATTAGTTTATTCGTTCAGGAGTTGTACACTGGAAAAAAAAAGTGCATCCATTAGACAGTGAGGGCTTTATTTATGAGGGGGGTGGTGTTTCAAAGGGGAGGCTGTCAAGTCCCAAAAGAGCCTTTCATGGTGTATTCTCAGCGTGCTTCTGAGGCCACTGCTCTGCTCATCAGGAGGAGAGGCAGAAATGTGGGCTTTACAGAGCAACCGTGTGTTTCACTGGTCCCTGTGCTCACTGACGTTTATTTACATATTGGGAGAGTAAATGGGTAGAACAGATGGCAGCCAGACATTTGGTGGTTCTGTTCCCGTATGCTCCTCGGGGGTCTTGCATTCAGTTTTTGCAAAAAGCTTGTCCTATAGCGAGGAGAAAAAAAAACCGCTGGAGTGTGTTCACAACTATGAAACGCTTGTTGGATTTTTGCTATAGTGACAAATTAAAGCATTTAGTAAAATACAAAAAAATTACGAGGTTTTGTTTTACAAGTCCAGATACTTGTTCTTTAGGATAAGTCCATTGGTGTGTCTGTCTCTCTTTATTATTCTTTATTTTCGCAACTGGGGTGAATGCATTTAGATTTGAAGCCAGCTATCTCTTCTGTCAAGGAACTGAGTTTGAAAAGTATGCATCTATTTATATGGGTCTTAGATACCTTTCGGCCTTTTCTGCAAATATTGTAACTGCTCTTGTGAAAACAGAATAACTGAAAATTTTCTAGGATATTTAATATGTGCTTTTTTCACTATATACAGTTAAGAAGCAGGAGATTTACTTCCATACCAAACTGAATTTTTTTTCTTACTTTCTTTGTGCGCAGTGGGATGTTAGAGCAGGCCTGCTCCAGAGTGCTGGGCAGTTTGCTTTAGTGGATTGGATTGGTTTGTTTTTTTCCCGATGTATACATGTTGTTTGTTTTAGAGAAGTGATAATTAAAGCACTTCTCCTGGGAAAAACCATAATATAAAATACACATTTTGAAAATATATTAAAGGGGACGATGTGTAAAATTTGCAACCTGCACGTTGTTCCTTCCTGTAAAGCAGCCAGGTGTTTTGCAGTAAAGTGGGGAGAAATCAGATGAAAATTGAAGAGCTTGACCTTTTGCACAGCATGCCAAATCAGCAGCTCTAACTGTTTGTGACATGATGAATTCCAGTGACTTATTGGTAAACACATGAAACTGCCAGGCATTTGCAGTAGAACCTGTCAAATAATGTAAATACCAGACCTCAGTCTCACCTACTGTGTGGAATCTCCTAGTATTAGATAAAGTCTGTGAAGCCAACCTTTGTGTTATAAACCTTTCTGTAATAAAAAATCAGTGCTGAACAGGTTTGCTTTGAGCCAAGATAGTTTTCAAAAGTAAAAGTAGAATTCCTGATCTTCCATGAGTTAATCGAGTCCTACCGGGTATTTTTCTAGTGCCCTTCTTATTAAATAATGTCTTTTTAAAAGACAAAACTAGGAAGCCATCTCATGCTCTGCAGGAAGGCTTACTGTGGTAAATGATAGCCCAGAAAGTGAAAATGGTAAATGTCAAGAAAGAAACGCTATCTTCCTGAGATGCATTTAGAAGGTTAATCATTAACAAAAAAATAAAGTGGAAACTTGCTACCTTTCTGTAGGCCATGCTGCACAAATATTATGTTAGGATTAGTTTAAATGAAGATAATTGCCGAACTAGTAGATTGTTGGCAGTATATTCCACAACCCATGCGAAATACAGAAAATTGTTTCTAAGTAAGAGTTTTTAGCCAGAGTATATTGATAGCGCGCGTGCATAATGAAGCTGCTACATCTCACTCAGTATGTGACAATGTTTCTGTGATACGTGCAGCAGTTCTCTTAAATACTTTGTAAGGCGCTTTGGAATACTTTGAGATCAAAATTAAATAAAAGCCTGTCATTAAATAGGACCTAACTTCCTCTTCTTTTTTGTACGGGGTATTGCTGGTTTTAGGGAATGTATTTCCAAACTGAGCCCACCATCGCAGTGCAATTACTGAGTAAATCACATCCTAGATAGTCTTTGCTTCCCCCCCCCAATAAAATAACATAGTTTAAATATCTTTTCCAGTGGTTTGCAGCCAGATGCAAAGTCAGCTAAAAAAGATTTCTTCAGAAAGATTTATTTTCTACATTATTATGTAACTAAAAGTAGCTGTTGTAAATACTGCAGAATTTCACGGCAATCTTGAAAGCTGCGGCTTCTGTGTCTGAGTTCCTTCCCTTAGGAGCAGATGATGGCAGTTTAGACGGTCACATATTCTTTATGGTCTGGAGCTGGATAAGCATTAACCAGATAACTAGTTCAGTAACAGCAGGACATGAGAAAAGTGAACTGGTAAAAAACAGTAACTATTTTTGGCAGAGTATGGCAGACCCTGTGTTTTTTAAAGAAAAAAACAACAAAACAAAGCCTAAAAAAAGGTTACGGATCTATTTGTTGTTGAGTCCTCAAATGCTAATCCATATGTGGTCATTTGTATCTCTGAAGGGTTTGGGTTTTTCTTTTTTTCTTCTTTGACAGACCGATGTTTTGGTGTTGAGCTGCGATCTGATCACAGATGTTGATTTATATAAAGTTGTGGATCTCTTTCGGACACATGATGCTACTCTTTCCATGTTGATGAAGAAAACTCATGAACCCACAGAAGTGGTACCAGGACAGAAAGGGAAAAAAAAGCCAGGTATGTAGATAGAAATTCATGCATTTATTTATTAATAAATTATAGAGAAATCACTGGCATAATATGTTTAATTATCAATCTCAGAGCAGAAAAAAAAAAAAGGTACAGATGCCCTATTTTTCCATAGATTCCCTGGTGGGGGGGGGGGGGGGTGTGTGACTTGTTCTTTTCCAGCTCAAAATTAAGTATTAGACTCATGTAATCTTTCAGGCTGTGATCCAAAGCTCACAAGAGTTAAGGGAAAAGCACCAGGTGACTTCAGTGAGTTTTGGACCAAGACCTAAATTTTTGTTGCATACGAACATTAAAACCGTTAGGTTTTTCAAGAGCACTAAGCATCAGCCAGATTATAGCTGGGAATTTTACTGCTGACTGGAGGGACCAGCGTTAGATGGGTAACAAATACTTCTGGAAATTCTCCCCTCTCATGGTATGTACTGAATTACTCTTCTGAGATCACATCCAGAAGCCTTTTGCTAGGCAAAACTCCCACTGATTTCAAGGACTTGGTTAGATGCTTATCTTGCCCCTCTTACCATAATATCTTATTTAGTGCCTTGTAATCTATTCTCACAACACTGCTGTAAGGCAGGGCAGGGCTATTATACCCCTTGTACTTCTATGCTAAAAGTACTAAATACCGTGTAGTTGTTCCCATACTATACCTCTCATTTTCTTTTAATGATATCTGCTAAATTGCTGAGGCTTGATTATTGCCAGCTTCGTGGGTCCTGGTCCGTGATTAAAGCTCAGAGGCATTACAGTAATACGAATAAGAAAGCGTAGCTTCAAACTGGTTGAGAGGGGAGTGAAATGCAAGCCAACAGTTCGACTACGTGTGTGTCTGAAAGTGGAGGAAACGTGCTTTTAAAAGAAAGCTACTTAGACTCTGCATTAAAAGATTTTCTGGAGCAAAGTGTGAGGTTAGTAGGGCTGAAAGCAGTTAGGACTTGGACTCTCAAACAGCTCTAAACCTCTCTCTTTTTGAAAAGGCATTTTAAGTGATAATGGCATATAAAACATTGTCAAGAGCACTACTGCAGCCACAGAGTTGAGTGGTCAGGATTTATAAACTAATGGGTCTGTGGTGAAAAATGAGAGAGCTGCCCAGTATGTGAGCTCTGAGCACAAAGGATGGAGTCAAGGAGGTCTGTGAAGATAAACAAGATTGTCTGAAGTCTCTTCGCAGATGTAAACACATCAAGTTGCACATACATTCTTAATTTGCTTGGTTTTTTAATGTCTGTGCTTGACTTGGTAGCATAACTCTTCCTACATGACTTGTTAAAATTTTTGTGTGATTTCTCAGATCTGTAAAAGACCAATCTTGAAAACATGAAAATTCCATTATGTGGAAGAGTTTTAGCACTTACAGTGGTTTTTTAATGTGGGGCTGGATACTAAGGTCTCCTGCTCAAAACCACTGGAGTTGTCATGAATTACACTAGTAAGTTGTTTTCTGTGAACTGCCTCACATGAGGCATGGACCCTGCCAGACCTTTTTCAGTCACTTGCTAAAATCAGGGGAGTACCAAGACAGAAAATTTGGGTTCTTCACCAGGTTCTAGAGAGGGGCAGTACATTTGAGGGAGCACCAGGCCGTGCTGCCTTTCATTCCTACTTGACTGAAAGCACCTTATTGCTGTCAACATTGTCCTCTCTCATCCCTTTCTTTTTTCCCATGCTGTCTTCTTGCCACCACTGGCCTCCATTCTTGTTCTCTTTGCTTAGTCTTCTCCTTCAAGGATCCTTGTCAAGAGTCCAGCTTCTCTTTCTCATGTATTACTCATTTTTTCACCACCAGTCACATCCCCTGTTCCACTTTAACTTCTCATCTTGACCTGCTTCATTTTGCTGCCCACAGTCACCTTTTTTCTTCCCTTCTGATTCCTGTGTCTATAATCCAGTGTCCTTATACAAACAGTCCTAATTTTCACCAGTTTTCAAGGTCTACTTTCTCTCCCTTCCAGCCTGCCTTGCACAGTTGTCATTTTTATGCTTTTATTTTCTCTCACCCTTGTGAGCTTGTGAGTTTTATTTCCTTGTAAAAAACAGATTGCAAAACCACAATAGATGAAGCTCTTTCCCCTGGAGCAGTCATCGCAGAGTGGCTGTGGAGCCTTGTGGCTTGTGTGCTTTACTTCTACTATCTAATGGTACAGAAGACCTTAGATGGCACTTGCTATTTGATCAGTTCTAGGAGCTGAGGCATTAAAACAACCTTTCCTTAAGAATAAAGTATACAGAAATTCCTGCAGCAAAAACAGAAGTCGTGAAAGAGCACAGGAAACTGCAGTTTTTCAAAGATTTGTAATGGAGTCAGATGGCAAAAAATACACTCCTGATACACAGGTCAGCAGGGGTTACTTGAATGTCATGGAGCTCCTCTGAAGAACTGGAATACCAGAGCTTTTCAAGGGAAGGGCCACCTAAACACTTTTACTGAACACTTGGGTTTTTTGTCTTTAGCCTTGGAAGCATCTGAACTGTTTTTGCTGAAGTTTTCCAAATGTTTCCAAATGTTCCTCTTAAGGAAAGCACCTGGTATCATCCCAAACAGTTCAAATTTGATGCACCTTATAAGCAACCGAAGACAAGATATTAACATGGAATGTGTTAAGCAGCTTGTCGTAGCTCATGGCACTACTAACTCCTTCCTTACATTGTGACATGTGTATGTTTCTATGTACTTTCACTGCACTGTTCAAATGTTACTATTAGGATATGAATCCTTAGTCCTAACAAGCCAGTAGATATTTGCAGCTTTATTTGTAGTTTTACTACAAATTTGTAGTTGCTACAAGTTTGTAGTTTTACTACAAATAAATTTGTGGTTCCTACAAATTCCCTTTTTGAGAAGGGACATCAAGACAAGACTTTCATTTTGCGTGTGTCAATACAAAGTTGTTGCTTTTGGGATATTATTGAACATTTAAGAACTGTGATATAAGGATCATTTTTATAAATTAGCATGAATTACAGTGTTAAGCAGCTATAAATTCATACTGGTGGTTTCCTGAAATGCTTCATATAACTCAGCTACAAGTTACAGAGTGAAGTTCATTGGCTTTTATATTTAGGGGATCATATATTGAAAGTAATAACCTCATGGGCTTTTTTAATTGATCAATAAGAGACATGGCAATAATAATAATAATAAAAATAATAATAATAATAAAAAAGCTGAGAGTGCTAGGGAATGGTTGTAAATAAACAGAAAGTGTCAGGAATTCAAGACACCCAGAATGGAGCCGTGGGCTTAAAGATGACCTGCAAGGGATTGAGCGGAAAAGGGTGTCTGAACCTTTCTGAGTGTAAAGAAAGGCAGTAAAGATGGGGATGGTGACTCTTTCCTGCTTGTTTTTCTTGTCTTGAAAGCAGCAGGCATGTCATCACTGGTGTTCTCTGTGTTTGCCAGAAGACCTCTTGGTGGTCTTGCAGGCTGCATCGTGTGAATTCTCTCCCTTTAATTGAAAGGGTGGGGATACTGAATCTTTAACAAAGGTGTCTTTTTCCCAAACATCAATTAATTATATTTGATTAAAAAGCATTTTAGAAAATCTGAATGAAAATTATTACTTCTCCTTACTGAATTACTCAGCTTCCTTTCTGTTGTGATGTCATGATTTCTTTAGGTCATTAAAGCCCTTAAAATTGATGAGAATCTAATTTCTACAGTAATTAATAAATTGCAATAGCTGTGTCAAATCGTTATTTGTCTATTGTGAGGAGGCAAAGCATATCGTGCATTCCATTTTTATACTTTAAACAATTTTTTAGTTACCTTCACAGTAGCTTTAGCATTTTTCTCATACTTTTCTTGCAGGGATATTTGTAAACAAGTTATGTATTTGTTCTTACTTTTTTTCCTCGCTAAGTAATGCCAGTGTGATTTGAAGGAGCACTCTTGTATCTCTGAGTAACTGATATTAGTAATGAGTTTTGTCTTTCCTAGATTACAAAAATAATGCTATTTATTGGCAGTACAGGGAAAAATCTGACCTGGCATCTGCTACAAAAAAAAAAAAAAAAGATAAAATACAGCACTCAGATGGTTTAACTGACTGTTTCTTACCTATCCACACAAGCAAGAAAAACTGTTTTGGTGGCAGTCATGTACCTGGTCTCATTTTCATCACATTTTCTTTTCCCTTTTTTCTTACTGCACAGAGCTTTGCTATAGCAAGTGGAGTATGTTACATTATTGTAAGAACAGTCATTAAATGGGCAGCCATGACCTGAACTTTGAGAGAAGTGTTGGTACCTTGACAGAGGAAGATGGGTCACTGTTGTGTCTCTAGCCTGTCAGGAGACCGCAGTAAGGTGGCAGTGACAATGGTTGATTAGACCCTACCTACTCTCAAACTTCATTGCCCTCTTTAGCATGAGAATCAGCACTGCTTTCAAAACTTATTGCCGCGTTTTTTTCAGCTTTATGCTAATTGTACTTCATTTGTCATCGCGTTACATGTTCAGACCTATTTTTGTATTTCTCTGCTGTATGATTAATTTCTGAGAAGGGATGGGGGAATTTCTGAACAGGGTATGCTTGATCACTTGGATCAAAGACTGCCAATAGGAGAACTTTGAACAGCTGCGTAGATTTGACTGTACATTAATAGTAACTATTGCTATGGTAACTCTGAAGGAACAGGCAAGAGTAAAATAAGGGATAAGGCCAAACTGGGGAAAACAGGGTTAAACGTATTTTGGCTGAGAAAAGGTCTTAGAGAATTAACTACTTATAGAGCATACTGTTACTCCAATGTGGTTAAAGGCTTAGAACTTAGGAGTTTGAATATTTGCCAGATTGGCCCAGAATAATAGTATTTAGTGGGAGAAAAAAGGTTTTTGTTAGAACTATACCATGGCATTCTTGTACAGCTTGTGTTCCTATAAAAATCAGTGTATGGTTGCCACCAGAGTGATGGCTCATACTACAAAGTGCAAATTAGAATAAGCTGCCACTGCTGTACTCAGATGTTGTGGAAAACTGTTCAAAAAGAAATTCTTTACATTTTGGTAAACCAAAGTCACTGTTCATGCACAGTCACTGATTACAGGAGATGGGAATTGCCACAATAATATATGTGCCTATTAGGTATTCTCTTGGTTGACAGTTTTATAAATAGACCTTTAAACCAAATTAACTCAACTAGAGACTTCAGTGGTAGGAGTCCTAGAATCTATACTTTTATGTGTGTTCGTGTATGTGATTTAGGTTTTGTATTGCTATTGATACTTGTCTGAAATAGGCGATCAGCTGCAAAGTAGTTATTTCTTGACTGAAATCATAATCCTTTCCAAACCACCTAATTCTAGTGTGGTGTGATTTTATGATGAGGAAGAAGCAGTTGGATTTTGAATCGCTCTCTGCTTGCCTTGGGTTTTTTGTTGTGTAAATTCAAGTAGCAGGGTTTTTTAATAAAAAAAAAAAAAGAGAGAGAGGGAAAAGCACAGCTTTCCACAACATGGAGTATTGCATGTCAGGACCTGTACTTGGCATCTTCATAAAAAGGATGCAGAAAGCTTTCAGGGCCAGTGTTTTGAATGTCATCATATCTATCAGCTACCCAGACTGAAAAGAAGTTAATAAATATTGTGGATAACTTTTGCAAATGCGTTGATTTGCTGGGTTAGTCTGAAATCTAGTGTTGCATATGTCAGGGGTGGTTGGTGGTCCCACTTGTCTTTCCAGCCAGCATTAAAACAGGTTATATTAATGATTGTCTTTGATTTTCTACTTCAGTGGAGCAACGAGACTTCATTGGAGTGGATGACACAGGAAAAAGATTGCTCTTCATGGCTAATGAAGCTGACTTGGATGAAGAACTCGTCATTAAAAGAGCCATCCTTCAGAAGTAAGCTTATGAGTGCTTGTAATAGAAACTGAACTTGGGGTGGGGGAAAATAACTAGATTAGGAGTGATGGTTGAAAACAATGTAGGGTAAGAAGGGAAGAGAAAAAGTAGCTTTTGCAGTATTCAAGGAGCAGTGTTTTATTATTCATTACATCATTACCACCAGTTGATAGGCTTATCTGATACCTTTATTGTGAAAAATTCCAAGGAAAGAAAAGGAATGGGTGAAAAGGTAACTCTCCTTGAAATGAAGCCAGTAATGCTGTAGTTCAGATACATTTTAGAGTCAGAGGTTCAAAAGTGGTGGACCTATGGCCATAAATGAAATGCTAGTCTCGTTGGCCGAGTCCCAAATGGATTTACAGAGTATCTGAGAGAGGCTTGCAGGATTTCATTACACTCTTCTGTGTATAAGGCACAAAACCTCAGCTGTTTTGCCAGGCCCAAAATGATTCCTTAGAGAATCCGGGTTATATCCACCATTAAGCTGCACTGGGGACTTGGATGAATTTATTAAATACGCCAGACTAGCTGAGCTTCTTGCAGAGCATCATTCCTATCCATTAGTAGAAGAAGGAAAGATGACTTCTTGGTTTTCTGTACAGTGATTTTAGTTTTCTGACACATGTTGTCTGACAAGTTCTGTGGAAAGCTCTGCTAGATCCTTGAGGGGCCAGCCTTTGTAGTCTGTCTCAGGCTGACAGTCAGACTTTCACCTCTGTGAGATTAGACACCTGTGGGGCAGCCATCTGAGAACTGGGAAATTCACCCATGTGGACCTTGTAAGTCAAGGATGTGGACATCTGAGGGCTGCTCTCAGATAAAGCTCTTTGGTGGAAATGCCTCTGGTGTGTGCTGTAGGCCACAGCTAGGTGTAATCTTTCCTTGAACATCCCACGACCAGATGCAAGGGAGGTGCTGCGTGCCCAAAGAAAGATGACCTCCTTTCTGCCTGAGTTGAAAGATTACCCTAAGAAGGAAGGTGGTCGAAGAGTGAACCCTGTTAGCTGCTGTGACGGAAAGAGCCTGTCTCAGCATGTTCCCACTGGCTCTCTCCTGGCTTTTTCTTGGACTTGTTAGGGACCAAGCTATAGGCCTGTCTTCTGTACATACACAGCAGCTGATCTGCATAGTGTAGGACGTTCAGCACTGTTGCATTCTAATAAATTTATTTTAGACTGGAGAGGAATAGTTTATCTACTGTTAGTGATAGGCTTGTCTTTATGGCTTTCTCCTAGCACTAGAGGATGGCTGTGGTATAATGACTTGGAAATTGCTGTAACGTGTGGTCTTGGTTGACCTCTGATTTTACAGGTTCATCTGACCAGAGGATTCTCATTCCTGTTACCCTATAGCTAAATTAATCAGGCTTTATCCTGCAGGCCAAACTTTGCCTTCAGGAACACCTGTTCAGTTACATTGTCTTAAGCAGATCTTGAGCATAACTGGGATTTGGTAAATGTGGTGTTGGTGATATACAGATGGGATAAAAATCTGTACATCTTTCTGTCTCTTACATTTCCATATGCACAGCTATGAAAACTAATGTCAAGTGTTAACCACCCTCCAAGTAAAGCTCATAGATGACAGAATAGTCTAGAAGTATAAAGAGAAAAGATCTGTTCAGTGTTAAAAAGAAGAAAAAAAAAAAAAAAAAGAAAAAGGTGCTTTGAAGCAACAGTCCAGAAGCATTGGACGAGTACCCATCTAGGTGAGCCTCTGACATCCGACACTGCCTGCTGTGGGTGCTTGTGTGCTCTCCCTGGTTTACAGCTGCCATCTTGGTGAAGCTCTGAGGGAAGCAAAATAGTATATGGAAATTGTAAAATATGTTTGAATGAGGCAATTTCAGGGTAGCAACAACTGTGGGAGCTCTGGGAAGACAAAGTGTTGGCAACTAGCGATGTTTTAACCACTGTGTTGTCTAGACCTGCTCAAGCCCTGACTTTCTCGTGTGAGAAACAAAAGCGACGCTTAAAATCATCTTTGAAGTCTTTTTTTTTGTAATACATCATAGTAAAGCAAGGAGAGAGGAAGAAAAGAGCAAGCCAAATCTTGTTTTCTTCATGGATCACTTAAAGTGACTGACTTTCAGCTACCATGTTGGCTGTTTCTTGATTTCTGAACTTTGTTTTGATGAAGTAACAGACTTTGTGGCAAGATGGGAGTATTTCCAGTACACTCATTTGTTCCTCTGTAAAATACAATAGACATCTTGAGGGTGTTGCTTTTGTTTGTTTTGCTTTTAATGGTCCCTTTGAAGAGCTATAGCGCTCTTGTTACATGAACTCTAGAACTTCTTCAGATCCTTTTCTTTTTCTATTTTCTTTTTTCTCTCCCTTTCTAAGAGGGGGGTGGAAGGGGAGACAGGGCGGGAGCGATGAAAGAAATGGGAAGAGGGAAGGTGAACTTTTCTTTAAAGCTAGGAATCTTGTTACTGGTAAAAATCTAGATCCCATACAGAAATGGTTCAAAGGACCTTTGGCTTCCTCTCCTCACAGGAGGGAAGTTGTGTTGACAAAACATCCAAAGCTGTAGAACGCTAATTCAAATCCTTGAAGAAAAACCTTTTTCCTGACCTTTGCCTTCTTCCTATCATTAGATTTCATGCTCTTCACTTTCCTGCCATAAAAGAGCAGCTGGTGGGGCGGGACAGAGGAAAACACACATTTTCCTGAGTACCTGTTGAGTATTACATATTTATTTGCTCTCGACTCAGATGTTTTGTAATAACGCAAGTGTTAGAGAATGAAACATTTTAATAGGATTTCTAAGTATTGGTGTAACCTGTTATTCTTTCTCAGTTTGGTTAGGCCTTTTTTTCCAGATTTGTTGTTTTGATTTTTGGGGGAGGGGGATGAGTTGTGGATAGCCATTTTGATTTTGAGAATGAGTCTCCTTGTTAGACTACAGAAAATAGTCTGGATTTTGCTCCTTTGCTCACTAGAGCAAATCTGGCAAAGCTTCCCGTTCAGATGTTAAAATTGTCTGGGTTTTTTGTTGGGTTTTTTTCCTGTGCTGTGAATCACCTTGATGACAAGTCTCACAGGTAGCATCCTCCCTCCAGTAAACAAGTGCAAAACAGTATTGAATACATCCGTCCAGGCACATTTTAGTGTACATCAGGATGGACCAGGAGACAGATTTATTGGTGGTGCCCAGAGAGACAAACGCTGCTGGGGAAAGCATTTCAGGGAAATGGTTCCCAGTTTGGGTAATGAGACCTTATAAAAAGCCATGAACAGCCTGTGCATGTCATTCACTTTGGCAAATAGCTGCAAGATGAGATACTAGAATGAAAGAAATACAGTCTGGGGAAGTTTCTGAGCCAGCTTAGGGCCCTTTGAAGAGAAAAAAATAAAGTTATGTACTCATCCCTGGAGCCTGGTTTTACCAGTGACATCTCTCTGACTTGGGTCTTGGCAGGATGAAGGAGTGAGGAAATGATGAGAATTCCATAACTGCTGCCTTTGCTTTCAGAGGGGGCAAAGGTATTTGTTTTCAAAGCACGATTACAATGGACAGGGAGCTTTTTGCTCCACCTCTGATATTTATGGTCATGCAAAGTGAGACAGTAAAAGACACCTGTTGGAACAGGTCTAAATTTGGAGCATTTCCTTTCAAGATCTTGTGGGCTGTGTAAGGGTGAGTTCAGCCTTCGTGGGTGTTCTGTCTGCACAGACGCAGGTGCAGGGCTTCTCCTAGAGAATATGTTAATAAATCACCGTGACAATTCCAGCTACTTATTACCTCATGTGCTTCAGACAGAAAGGAATACCTCATCTATAAATATATACAGTACTAACATTAGCAACCTTGAAGTAACAATGCAGATCTGTTTTTAAGATACTTTAATAAAAAGAGGGAGGTGAGCTGGGGAGTTTCTTCTTCCTTTTCCCCTTGCATCATGAGAGTAAAAATGAATGGTATAGTATAATTTTAAAAGTCAGTGTTGCCAAGTGGGTAGGTAATGGGAGTTCAGGAATAGCTTTGATACACTTGATTTCCTTTCTGTTGCCTTGGGATATTGCCCTCCTTTTCTTTTTTTTTTTTTTTCTGCTGATAATTTGTTTTAAATAAGTGGATCATATATAAACACACTGCAACTTCCTTAGTGTTGCTGTTCTCTGAAACTGCCCTTTTTGGGAAACTGGCATCTCTGAAATCCTCTGCCATTCCTGTGGTGGTTCTTTTTGTTTTTTTATTTTCTTTTTGAAATTTAATTCCATGAGAAAGGTTAGATATAGGCAGATGCTGCACTGTGTAAAGCATCCTAAACCAGATCATGGACATACGTCCTCTTCCAGATCCAGCTGTGCTGGTGGAGCTCTGCTGGGCCACCACCTCCAGCTTGCCCCCAGCTAGATGTATGATCAAGTACTTCATAAGCCACATGCATCAAAATAAGTTGCATTACTTGTAATAGACTAAAGAGCAGGACTTTGATAGCTTTTTACTTTGTGCATTAGGGAGTGGTCCCCACAAGCAGTGCCACTGGCAGGGAAGGAAGGGATGCAATAAACCAACTCAGTAGGAAAATCCTGAAGAGCAACTCAGGGCAGACTAGGGAGCAAGAACTCTTTGCTGGGTTCAGCTGTCTGTGGGATAGATCTGCCTGTATTAGCTTTGAAGGTGTTCCCACCTTGGAAAAATCAGTAGTTTTCAGTATTAGCAAACTTTTGCTACTAAGTTTCCTTTGCATTCAAGTGATATTTTGAAGAATGACATGGAAAGATGTTGGATATATCTTTCTTTTTTTTCCCCTAAAATGTAACTTTTAGTGAGTGATGTGTAGATCTTCATGTCTTTCCCATTAGTCAAAATCTGTTTATGGAGTCATTCCAGATCTACTCTTTTCATAAGTAAACATAAAATATTCTGACTAACATCCAGAAAATAAGTCAGATTCTTTTTGGCTCCTCTGTCACAAATATAGAAATTGTATGTGTTGATTTAGGTAATAATCCTTTTGCAGATGCACAAGCCAGAAAAGAATCTGCTTCCCCTTCCCAGAACTGAATTGGTTTCACAGTACTAGTAGGAATTTAGAAAGTTGTAAAAAGTTATTTTAGCCAGTAAAGCAAGCGGATCTGACTGAATCAAAACAGGTAAAGTAGGTCTATTGAATAAAAGGGTGTGATTTTTACACACTAGCTTCTCAGACTATAACCACCCTTTAAAAATGTTGGTGTAGCTATAATAATATTTCTTTACAAAAGAGGATTTTGCTGAACATTTCAGAAAAAGATATTGGCCTATGAGTTGTTGTTTGAGCCATGAGTTGGTAGTAGATGTTCTCAAGAAGCTGCTGGAGGTCTCACATACCTGTTCAGAAGTTGCTCAGTTCCCTTAGAGTAGCTGCTGTAACTAAAAGGCATTAATTTTCTCAGAAAGTTTGCCCTTTTTGTTATATGGTTAAACTTTGTTCAACTTTTTCTGCTTTTTCTGTATATATATTGGGGATGAGTATAGCCTTCGGTTTCAGAAATGGAGTAATTTTTAAATGCTATCTTGTTTCTGAAGTGGATGTAGTCAAATATAAAAACACCGAATTAAAATGTTTTCCTTGTATGTTATGCTTGTACAATAAACATGAGCATACTACCAAAGCAGTTAGTGAGATGTTAACTTTATACATTAAAGAATATACTGCTAGTACTGATTTTAATATTGTCACTGCCATGGGATTTTATTGTGTTTTGCTTCTTCCACATTACTTAATTTGTTCATTGTGGGGAGCTTGAAAGGAATGTGCAGTGTGTCCAGGTCCTATTTATAAAAGAAAGATCATGTTGTGTCTTGACAACTTGTACAGGTAGAAGGTCTTGAGTCTTAGAATCTGGAATATTAACAGGAATTTCTATTGGGTGTAACTATAGAAAGCTTATTTGCAACAGATTTAATTTTACTGCAAGTTTCTTGCCGGCATTACAGCACACGTAAGACTAAAAGCAGAGAGTGTGAGGCTCAGCATTTGGTTTCTAATTGTCAGTAAATGTACGTTGAGTGACCTGTCGTTAGTCATTCGTCTGTCTCCTGTGGTCTCAGACCAGCACTCAGCCCGCTCATCAGTTTTACTATTTGGAGGTTTCAAAGGAGGAAGGGATGACTGTATGTATTGCTTGGACATCCCCGAGTCCATGTGACTTGCTAAATGCACTGCTCTGGATGAGTCACCAGGTTGGACAACACAGAAGTTGAATCTCATTGTTACTCTGAGCCAGGCTCAGGACTTGAAAAGATGACAAATGGTCTGTTCATTTTAGAAATGTATCTTAATACTTTGATATGATTGCCACTGTGTATTTTTTATCAATGGTGGGAGTTAGTTTGTTTCACAGAGAACCAAGCCATGGGTGGTTGTTTTTGTGACATATTGACCCCAATTGATACAGATGTAACCTCTATGATCTAAAAGTTCCTCAGAATGCTTTGTGTAGCGGAGAGCTGTAGAAAGATCAATTATTTGCTTTCAGTGTATGTTTTTAGCCATAGTGTATATTCAGTATATATATGTACATGTCGCCTGTGGAAATCTTAGGGATTCAACTTCTGTCCAGTGATCTCGAAGTGACCAGTATGTGACAGAAGGGCACAGACTCCTTATTGTGTGGTTGGGATGGTAGAGAGAAAAAAGAGCCAAAGGTCAGAGGAGTTCTCCCTGCTTGTGCGAGCGCTGTCAGGCTCTCCCCTACCACATGTCCACCATGTGTTCCTCATCAGCGGGATGTGGAACTCCATGACGCAGAGCAGACTGGAATGCGGAGTTAGTTAACACCCGCCGTTGGGGAATTTATCAGCCAATGTGGAATATGGGGGGGGAGGAAACAACCTGGTATAAAGTAAAGTAAGGGTGAAATGAGGCATGTGACTGTTCCTCTTCAGTTAAAAGATCTAATTCTGCTTGGGGTTGAGGTCCTGGCTCAGGAGCCCAGCCAAAGCTTGTGGTTCCCTTACTGTTCAGATTTTTTTAATTATTTTTTTTTTAATACTTTAAATTGTCATGCTTAGCAGATTTTTGCAGTGAGCTGGAGGGAAATACCCTTGGGATTTTTGCAAGGAACCATTCATCTAGTTCATTCTAAGAAACCTGAACTTTGAAGAGCCTTTTGTTCATCCTGGTCATTGAGATCCCAAATCACTGTCTTTCAGGGATACATAAAAGTGATAGCTTCTCCGTTAAAATTAGCTACGCTTGGTATCAGTTGAACTGTAGTTGCTTAATATTTTTAGTGCTGATTTATTACACTTATTCATGGCTACTGTGAACTCTAACCTGGACGATTTACTGTGATGTTTAGCACTGCGAAGAATATTATGAAAGTCATGATGGAAAGAGTCAGAAGATGCTATTAGCTGGTTGAAGGTGTACGTGGGCCCACAATCCTTACTGGGTTTGCATTCTACTTTACTCACAGCAAATATATATCTTTCAAAATGTTTCCATTCATTCAGAACACAATGCTGAATTCCCTCTTGAATAGCCATGGTGTGCTTCTCCCCAAACATCATTGTGCTGGCAGTTTCTGGAATTACACAGGAAATGAAGAGCATAGCAAACCTTCCTTTCTCTTGCTAAGACATGCTCCCCGGGAGTTCTTCCCAGTAGATCGAGTAAATAGCAGAGATCTATTCCTGAGTGCAGCATGTCCTCTATGTTTCTGCTTTGAGAAATCCTAATTTTCTCTGGGTTTAAATCCTTCCTTTCTTCATAAAATTTATTGCACCTTTTCCCCAGCTAGAGAAGATTAGAGATTCCTTTTACAAGCAGTAAAACTTCTTATCAAGTTATCTTAGAGATTTCTTAGAGGACTCTTTCCTTCCCTAGTCACAAAATATGATATATTCTGTTAAGAATTAAGAGGAGGTGGCTGTTAGACTGTGATATGTGAATGGGTAATGCAGAATGCTGTATCTTGCACAATTACTCATTCTAAGTGTAATATACAGGTTACCTGCATATTGGCTGGCAGGAGCTGTTGATATTACTTGGATTGATCATCTTGAAATCCTTTAACCTTTAAAAAAAACCTACATGTGGGAAGGTATTCATAATTCAGGTTAGTGGAAGTTCAAGATTTTGAAAAATCTGGGTCAGTCAATTCAGAGAGATTTAAAGAGGGAATAATTTAGGGCCTTCAGAGAGAAAAGATTTGGCTGATGGACTTTAATTAAACTCCAAGGGTTGGAAGCAAACCAGTAAGAAAGCAAGGGACATTTAGTTAAAGTTCAGCTTCTAGTTTTTCTGCATATAAATCCTCCAGCAGCTGGTGATACTTGTAAGACCACGAAAAAATTGTCTTGCAATATTGCCTTTGATTTTGCTTTTTTTTTCCTTTTGCTGTATTATTTCCAGTATAATTTCAGAGGCCATATGTGGCCCTAAATTCTCTGTCCCATTTCTGATACATGTGTTCATACATGTATACATATATGTGTAATATATAGCTTTGTTCACTAATGCACTGGTGCAGCATTTGTAGAACCAGGTATATATATATATTTTTATTTTTTTTTGTTGGTTCCCCTCCACACACCGCAATGAGCTACACAATTTCTGAAAATACCTCTGAAATTCCCACTTCTGTGACTTTGAGCCTTAGCCAGGTAGAATAGTAATAACAGAATCACAGCCAGCGGTGCCATAAATTTTAACTGAAGAGTCAAGCAAGAAGTCTCATTTCTGTTTCTACTGTTGTTAGAGATATTTGTTCAGGGCAGGTCTTTCAGCAAGCGTGATTATTTTCGGAGAGGCCCTCTCTCCATTCTTGCATTAGAATGTGCTGGGGATATGTGCAGGGAATGGCATCTGACAAACAGCAGCCAGACAGAAGGAATAAAATCCCTTGGGAATGAGACTTCTCTTTAGAGCCATTTTTCACTTCTAAGGCCACTTGAAAAATATTGTTCTTCAGGTAGATCTCCTTCCTAGATCCCTGGGTTAGCATTTGGGTGCCTGCCATTTTCCCAGACCAAGGAGCTACTGAAGACTTAAGCTCTTCGAGGAGAAAAGTATGCAAGCACATATTTTGCAGCACCAGACGCTATTGAAAGAATAATGGACCCTTCCCACATTCAACTCCATTCTTCTTGCACTCACTCCCAGACCTCTGGAGCCACTATGCTAGCAAATGATTACATTCTGTTTCTCTTCTGTCACTCTTCCTAAACAAAATGTTAATTGAGATGTTGATTTATACAATTTAGATTCCTTTGTTAAGTCAGTGCAGTTAAAAGTAGCTTCTGGCTATTGAGGGGATGGATCAGTGAGACAAATTAGTGCTTGCTGGTGCATTTTTCAATATCTTACCCTTGGAGAAAATAGTATATATTTCAGATTTAGGAAATATATCTCTTGCATGTGTTTTAGGTATACTCCGTGATCGCGTAGCTCTAGAATGCAAGATTCTGTGTGTTTTCTGATTTACATTATTATATGGAGGAAGCAACCTGAAAACAAGTAGACTTTGGCTTTTTTTTCCCTCTACCTTTGATGTTTGTCAACTGAAAAGAAGGGGTTATGATAATAGGGATGTTATATAGATTCCAGGCTTTCATATGTGATGGGGATGAGCTCGTGCCTGGGGTAAAAAATGGCTTCGCATCTCTTGGACAACTGTTGACTTAAGGGGTTTGCAGAAAAGTTCTCAGTGATCTATTTTCATTCTTGCGGGGAGAGGAGGGGAAGAACTTTTAATCTCGTTGTTGTAGAGAACCATTGAAATAACCAACCTTTGTGTTTACAGAGGAAGAGTTCTTTGGTTCTACAGGTGATCTGGTGCTGGAAAGGGTAAAAGTTAACATATGAATTGATGTGCTCTCACCTGTTTGCATTAAGAATGTCTTGTGATTAGTATACAGAGAGATCCCTCTTCTCTACTTGCATTTGTGGTCTTAAGAAGTCGACTTAATGTTGGTCTCATACTTTCTTTGCTTTTTTTAAATGAGTGCAGTGTTACTTTTCTGGCTTGCAGGGGCGTAAGGCAGGAATGTTTATTTCAGGAGTATAAATGTAAAACGCTGCTCTGAGTACAGAGTATTAACTGTTGGCTTTCCTACCTTTAGAATCAGAATAGTACTTGTTAAAACCTGCAGGAAGCAGCTGAAGTAGCACTGCATGCAGCATTAGCTACAGATCATGTTTAAACCTAGATTTTCAGTTTCTTGTCAGGTGCCAGTAGGGTTTAAATGTATTGTTGTGTAGTTTGTGTGTTATGTTGTTAGGTGCTGCTGTTCTTACCACTTCACTGTCTCTCATTTCCTTTCAATGTTTTGTTGGGGTTTTTTTATGCAAAAGCACAGGACGTAGAGTGAAAAATTAAATATGTTTTCTTTTGCATGAACAAGCCACTACTCCTGAGAGCACACAACCAACTTTGTAGATAGGTGATTCCTTCTGTATGCATGTACTGGTTTTACAGATGCTGGTCTGAGTCTGGCAAAGCTTGTAGCAAAACACCTGAGCTAACATGTGAGTGGTGCCACTGGTGCCAGGGCTGGGCAGGCAGAGCAGCTCCCAAGCTGACGAGGCCTACGGAGCTCAGGGCATACTGTGAAGGTACCTGAAGGACTCAGTAGGAGCCGTGTCTGGTGCAGAAACAGTAGTATTATCTGGGCTTTCTGAGGTCCATATTACTCTGGGTAAAGGAGAAAAAATGATGTTTGTGTTTCTTTAATCCTTGCATTTGTTTGCTGCTCTCCACTTCCATTTCGGCCACCTGATGGCAGCTTGTAAATGCTGATACATAAGAATTGTGTGGGATTTACCCATACCTACAGCTTTGGTCAGTGCTTTCAGGTTCCAACAGAATGCAAAGATCAAACAAGTGTATAGTTCTTCAAATAGCTTACATTTCAAAGTAGAAAACTAATTCCCTTTTGAAGATGATCACTCCAAACACTGATTGCTTTCATTTCTCATAAACATTATAAAAGCATGACAACTGCTTTTCACAAGTGATCTGCTGTGAAAGATCTGAGTTGATTTGGGCTGCTGTGGGTGATCTGCTGCTTCACTTCCGTAATGACAATTTTATCCATAAACAGAAAGAGTTAATATTTTCTTAATTATGGGTTATGGTAATAAAGCACGGTGATACTGCCCTGCTAAATAGTGGCCTTATAAAGTTCCTGTGCATAAGCAAAGATAAAATGAACCTGTAAGTCAAGAAATTCCCAAACCGCAGAAATGCTGAACAGCGAAGCTGAAGCAGAGATGAGTAACCTGCTGAAGTAACTAAAGAAGTCTGTCACTTTACCTGTTACTTCATTTCTGTGTTTTGAAATTGTCATTGAGTGATTCACTATCTGGAAAGCCATAGTTGCAAGGGTGTCAACTTGTGCATGTAAGAAAGGTGCATGGATGCAAGGATATGAATTTGTGCATCTCTGAGAAAGGTGTCTATGCTGAACACCAGTCTTTTGAGTGACAGAAAGCTCACGGCAGACTGCAACAGTACTCTAAAGGCTAGTTTTGCTTTAACACTCTTTCTGTCCTTTGACAACTTAATTTTGCTCAATTAAAAGATGTTGTGCCTATGGTGGAGGTGACTCACAGATTCCATTCAGGACTTCTGGAAGGCTTCAGTCTTTTACCTGCCCTGTCCCTGCATATCTTCTGCTCATTTCATCTCCTCCTACGATGGCAATAAGGGAACTGGCCATAAGTGTTAATGCAAGTCTCAGTGGAAGTACCTAGAGTCTTAGATATCTTAAAATGCTGCTGTTTCCTAAGGTTTCTAGATATGCTGACGTGTAGCTAGTTAGTGCTTTTCATCATTGGTCAGTGTCTGAAGAGTTACTGTACGGTGAAGAAGTGAAAGCTGAACCAAGATGTTCAGCACCAAAACACTTGAAACAAATGGAGATGATGGGGAGGTGTGCTGCACCGTAGTGACTTGAGGCCACAACCTGTTGAGTGCTGTGCACGTGGGAGAGTCAGGGACTACTGCACCATATGCAAGTGAAAGATGTTGGGCCTGTATCTTTGCAAAGGCTGATCTGATTTCTAAGTGTAACTTTACTGGTAAAATTCTTGATCTCTGCTTGCTGCAGGCTGGGTAGAGCATGGATGTGGAGAATTAGATGGAGTTATAGAGAGGAGAAAAATTGATGAGCCTTGGAAGCATTCCTTGAAGGTAAACGTTAACTTGAACCTTGCACGTTGTCTCTAAAAGTGGATAATATCTTCTTATTTACACTCACAGGTCAATTCTTATTCCCAAAATTCTGCGATATTTTGGCTTTTAAATCTAACACGAGGAAGGACAGGCAAAGTCTGTACTAATGTGGATCAAAGTACAGTGGGAAAATGTATATGAGAACCTGTTCTTAGTAGTCCTATTTGTTACCTTAAGCAAAAATGTTGCCCCACCTGCCACTGTTTGTGTCCTGGAGGGAATCCAGTGTTCACATGTCTGAGGAGCTAATTTTATCATCTGGTTGAATAGTAAGATCCAAAATTGAGATTAACAGTTACCAGACAGTAAGAAGCAAGTTCTCTGCTGTTACTTGATCATTTTGTGCCTTCTTGCTGGGATTTTCACCAGTTACTACTTTTTTTTTTTTTTTTTTTTTTTAAATGAATTCTGAGTACTGTTCATTAATGGAGTTATTTCATTGCTGAACGACAGCATGTTTTTACACACTGTTGTCACTTCTGGCTTCGTTTTGAAAGGAGAAATGATTTTCCTTGCCAGAAGTAGGGCTGTTGTGCTGCATGGTTTATACTTTCAGAAATTCCTTCAGGGCTTCAGTTTGTATTTGATTTTTGGCTGGTTTGCAAGAATATATGATCCAATCGATCCAGTCGTGGTTTTAATTAAAAACATTCATAGTTTGCATATATTAAAAAAGGATAATTTGCATGTAAGGAAGAGCCCATGAAAGTGTGTTTGAGAACTCTTACCTTCAGCTGGACATAGAAGAAGTTTAGGAAATTATTTTGTGTGTATCCATTGTGTATTTGTTTCTTTTTTATCAATGTGCATCAGAGGTCAGAATACAAGTAAAGTGTGCTATGCAGGCTAATTAAATCAGTGCCTTTGTGGAAGAACTTAGTTTCTGGAATTGTTCTTGTAAATCTGAGATATAAACAAAAACCTAGTTATTTTTATATTATTTCCCTTTGCCTCATGTACGTGATTCTGGAAGTTGGAGAGTTATATGTTTATGCCTCTTTTTATAGCAGAATATTTGCGTGGATTAATTTTTATTGTAGCATAATTCCTGGTTTCCTTAGAGCTGCGCAAGGCTACTGTACAGTGGGAACACACATTAATTTGAGTTGC
This sequence comes from Baryphthengus martii, assembly GCA_013396935.1. Taxonomy (NCBI): domain Eukaryota; kingdom Metazoa; phylum Chordata; class Aves; order Coraciiformes; family Momotidae; genus Baryphthengus; species Baryphthengus martii. Next base: position 40,314 of record VWZK01012899.1, read on the forward strand.
TGTGAAAGGCCGTTCATTTTAAAGCAATCAAGGCAGCAAATTGTACTCGAGTGTTTCTTCGTGAAGAGTTGTTTGCTGCTTTTGTAGAAACGGCTGCTTCAGCCACGGAAAGTAAATTGGGAGCTTTTCCTGAAAGAAAGATGTGCAAAGAACAGCATTTAGGCTGTGGGATCTTACTGAGCCTCCTTCTCTTGCCCCTACCTACCTGGGAGTGATGCAGGTACCACTGCATTTCGTTCTGTTTCACTTCACCTGTGTGCGGAGATGAGCGGTCTCCAGAGGCTTCTGCTATCTGAGGTTGGCTTTAGTTTGTTCTTTCTTGGCTGGTTTGTAGCTTCCTCACAGACTGAGCTCGTTGTGCTGGTTTCTTTAAAATGCAGAACGCAAAGATTCTTAAAAGTGTAGAGTCCAAATGGACTCAACAATTATGGATATGGCCCTTGCTCCCATTAAATGTGATATTCCAGTTCTTCAGAATAAATCTATTTTCTAGTGAATTCCAATATAATAATAAAATCTACTGTTTGCGAGGAGTGGAGCTTCTGTGGTGTGAATAATCAGACCCACTTCTGTTAAGTGCAAAAACGCCCTTTCGTTTTTAATAGCAAATTATTTTGAGAGCAGAGCCCAGAAGCGTGGCATTTTTAGAAGTAAACTAGTCTTTTAAGGCTTCCTGTTCATTTTGATTGTGCTTATTGCTTCTTACCTCTTTCTGATTTTGTTTCTTTAACTGCTCTCTGCAAAAGCAACCATTGTAGACTTGACCCTTTTTTATACTACTAATATAGTTTAGAGGGTTAGCACAGGTCTTTATAGTTACAGGTTGTTTCTAATTCATTTTTTCTTTATAAACTAAGGGCAGGACTGTACACGAAATCTGTTATTGTATTTGCGCTTTGTACTCATGTACTTGTTGACTGTTTTACAAGCCAGTAACGTAGTAGCCACAGGCTAGGAAGCTTGCCCAGAAATCTGGCATATTTAATTAGTGCTAGTAAACAAGCAGAGTTTCAGATTTAATTTTTTCCCTCTTTAATTCCTATAAACCTCAACCCATTTAAAACTTAATTTTGACACCAGTTTCATTTATGCAGTTGGATAATACTGAAACAGTCCACAACCACAGATGGAATAGTCCCAATTTATTCCAAGCAAGAAGGGAATAGAAGTTGTTTTGTTTTAATAGTATTTGAGGTTGCCGTAAAACTGTAAACGATAATCTTCAGGTCATCCACTACCCGTTTTCTTTTTCTTCCTGGTAGGCTAAGTGTTTCAGGATGGAGAAATCGCCCTACCATGGGTTTAGCTTTAGAAAAGGATTAGGTTTGTTGCCATTCAGATTTTTGTACAGAGAGCTGTTCTAAGAACAAGTTATGGAGGCATCTGAACTACTTGCTTCTTCTGTCCTCTGCAATAGTCTAACTGCCGTATTGTCACCGTTATGAAGGAGTTAGGCTCCTCTGGCCCAACCATAAGCTGTTATTCAGGCTCTAGTAATGGGTGAAAGATGAGAAAGATTTTTGGAAATCCAGCTCTGTCCTCAGTGTAGTGTACGTTTTTGGACAGTTGAGGCTTAACGCTGTAGTCCTTCAACTTCAGTGTTCTCCTGAAAGCATTTTAGGTTGGGAAACTCCTCTGTTTTTTTGTAAGGAAGCAGGATTCATCAAGTCCAACTGCTGATACCTTAGTGTATTTTCCTTCCGTCTACCCCTTCAGCATTGCTGAGATGTGGAGCAGACTGTGTCCTGAGAGTCACAGCCAAGCTCCGTCTGCAGTGGTGGCAGAGCCAAGTTCTGTGCCCACTTTAATTTCTGCCTGAGATAAAGCTGTTTTCATTATGTGATTAAATATTTGACACTTGCAGTTGCTGGAATCTTGTCAGGGTGAAGCGTGGTTACTGTTTTGCCAAATGCTAAAGTATCCAGGTTTCAGTGGAGTTGAGGTGTGAATAGATACGACTGTAAAAGCTTGTGAATCAAAAGTGAGACAGAAGCAGAAGGTTCCAGGGGGAAATCAAAAGGAAACACAGGTCAAAGCATCAGCTGAGGAAGCTACAGACCCTCGAGGAGCAGAAGGTAAGTATAATTTACTTACAGTAGATGAAGGACGTGAGCATTGCCAGATTTACTGCAGAAAACATCCTACGTGAGCTGGATTTGGGTAGTTTTTGGTAATTTTAACCATAAAACTTGATTTTTTTTCCACCTTTGAATTCAAAGCTCGTGTCTTCTTGCTTTCTAGACTGTAGGTGTTGGAGAGAACAAGATACTGCTCTAACACAATATGTACGGCTCTTTTCTTTCTTCTCTTTCCCTCTCTTCTTCCTTCTAACACTGATGAAGTGATATCGGACTCTTGTCAGGTTGTTCTCCAGTCTTACAAAACTTAACCATTTTGAATGCAAATATATTCTAAAGAAAGACTCACAAACATGCACTTTCCATCACAAGAGCCCATTTGATTGTCAAGTGAAGATCCTACCAAAGGGAAGTGAGAGATCAGGTAAAACCTGTGCACAGTAGCAGATTTAAAGAGGGATTTTTTTTATTTTTATTTTAATAAATGGGTGGTGCAGAAGTAGGTGATTTTCATGAGGTACCTGGAAGGCTACTCACAATGGGAAACCCAAAGGTATGTGAGGCATCTTCAGTTTGTCCTGCTCCTGGGCCTTCTAAAGTAAAAGGGAAATGCTTATAATGCTTATTTTGACTTGCTTTTTTTCCTGCTTTTACTTGCAACTTAATGTTGGGGGAAGGAGGATTTCTTTTTGCCTGTGTGTTTTAGTAGTCCAAAGGTATGCCATTACCTTATATACCCAAATGTTGCAGATCACGGATTCGAAATAAAACCCACCTCACCTGGGAGGTGCAGAAGGTCTTCGGAGCCTTCTTGAGCAAGGTTGTGATCAGCCAGTCACGCTGCCGAGTACCGGTTTGTTTGCCTTTGAGTCTAGGCCAGTGACGTAAAGAAATTGTGGCAGCCTTGCTGCATTTAAGCCATATATTGCTCGTGACCTACAGCTTTGACCCAGTATTCAGTTTCACTCTTTCCCATGCATTTACTGTAATTATTTGATTTAAGAAAATATATCATATGTCTACTGCTTAGCCCTTTGGGAACTGGCGTAGGAGGGATCAGCAGGAGCTGCTGTTCTTCGGTAGCCTCTGTACAATCCTCCAGCTTCAGCTGTTTCCTTAAAACTTCTTCCTCTTATGTGTTATCATCCTTTCAGCCCTGCTGATCTTAGGGAACAATTGTTTACTAAGGTGAATTTCCATGAAGCAGGAAGCAAAATGAACTGAAAACTGGAAATGCTTAGAGTTGCCAGGTGCAGGCTTGTTTTTTTTTCTCCTTCTTTAGCAAAGAAAGCGATTCCCAAACCTCAATTAAATCTCTTAAATCACAGTTTAGCCCAGCACAAGAAAAATAAGCCCAAATACCAGTTTTGAACCAAGTGACTAAGCCGTGTCCTGTTGTGTTGGAATTGAATTGGTTATAGTGCACAATAATCTACTTTATTGTCATTGCGGCCTTAACTGTAGCATAAGATGATTACATTGAATGTGTATAATAATAAGGCTTACACTTTGTATATACTGCTTTAAATATTTTGGCAGACCATAGAAAGAACCTTTACGTGCAAGGCTTGATTAATCCTTTTCCTCTGTGTATAGAACAAGTAGCTGCCAGAGCTCAAGGGTAAAACCTATTAATAATGTCTCTGGCAGTCCCCGCCCGCCTCCACAGTGTATTCTTTTCTGTTCACACCAAACTCTGCACTTATTATCATTTCGGTCAGTCTCTTTTCCTTTCTCGGTTTCTACATAGCAATTGGGGTATTCTAGCAAACGTGAATCTAGTATAAAAGCATCCAGTGTAAAACTTTTCCATGAACTCTGTTTTTCCAGTGACAGTGAAAGAGAAAAGAGGCAGGGGCATTGTGGGGAGCCCAGCCCCTGTATTATTTCCTACAGCTGTGAGCACTCAGTATGGCAGAGTAGACCCTTAGAACCAAGTTTAGGGCAATGCTCTCCCCAGCAGCTGTGTCTGGCAGGCTCTGTGGGGGGAATGCACATGCATCCAGTGATGTGGCCATGCACCCGCAGCGAGTGCTCCTCGAATTTGGGGTGGGTGAGAAATTACTGTTGTTCTCATTTTCATATGGGGAAGCTGAAGCAGGGCAACAAAACTTATTTTATATATGGGACTTTTTTACGTGGGATGAGCTGACTGTGCAACCATCAGCACCCTTGCTGTTCAACGTCGAAGTCGAGAGAGATGTTAGTGTTAAAGCACAGTGTTGGTGCCAAGATAATGACTGTTTCTTTGGGAGGTCGCACCGGCTTATTGTAAACCGTTAGTGACCTTGAACAAATATTAATCCTGAGTCCTGACTGCTAACCTGTACTTTTTCTACTAGAGAAAACTATTTAATCTCTGACTTTCAGCGAAAGTTGGTTCCTTTACCAAAAAGTTTTCAGCATGTTTTTGTCAGAATTAGGTTCATAGTTTCTGTTATAGTCTCATGGGTATATTAATAATAAAACACAACAAAGAAAAATGGCTCACAGTGAAGGCTTTAAATGAAAATATTTATTATTCGGAAGGCTTTCAAGCAACTTAGGTCACTAGATCAATAAAACATTTTCATTTGGAAAATACTCCCCATTCCCGACATGGTGCCTTCAGAAGCAGGGACCACAAGGATGGATCCGTGGGTTGTTACCAGGGCTGCCTCTGGGCAGCTGATGTTCAGCTGCACACGTGAGGTATCCTCCCTTACCCGGTCCTTGAGGAACCAAAGTGCGTCTTGTCCTCCTGTCTTTGTAAAGAGGGTTGCTAGAAACTGGAGGAAGGGAAATGGTGAGTGGGTGCCTTTGAGCTTGGAAATGGAGGTCAGGGTCAGCCAGAGCCCACAGCACATGTTGTAAGACACCTCGTAATAGCCTTACACCGTCTTGAAATCTCAGGTGATTGCTCTTCTGTGCCCCTTTCCTCCACACCAGCTCTTGCACACCGCCGAGATAATTCCTTCCTCCTAGCCAGAACTGGACCGCCCGAGAAGCAGCATCTTCTACTTAAGCCCTGCTCCCCCTCCTCTGCAGCTCGGCGGCAGAGGGGCGATGGGCAGAGGGGTGCTGGAGGCCCCGCAGACCGGGAGGGGTCCGGGGGGGGTCCCAGCCTGCGCCGCTCTGGCTGCTGCGGTTCAGCCCGGAGGTGGCAGCATTTCACTGGTGGGCAAAGGAGCCTGGGACACAGTGGGGACATTCATCTGGCTAAGTGTTTTGGGACCTTTTTGGCCAAAAGCGCTGTGTAGAGGGGAAAAAAAAAATATATTAAGGTCATAAGGTGTCTGGGATTTTTGAAGAGCCAAAGTAACAGTGCTCTTTTATTATTAGTCAGCTTACAGCCAAGAGCTGTCCCGTAAATGAGCAGTATGATTTAGGGATTTTTTTTATTTTTTTTTTTCCCCTTTAAAAGTAGGAATTCTTGAGACATTAAAGGTGGTCTGGCAGCTTTTGCTGTGAGTCTTCTCTTCATGTTGATCCGTACACTGGCTTTGTATCAACATGAGAGCTCCGTGCACACAGTCCAGGGTCAGCAGCGTGTGCTTGAACTGAATGGCACGCTTCTTCAGGCAGGAATGCAGTACGTAGTGTGGGGAATAGGAAGAATGCAGTAGATTCTTTGGCTACTTGGACTGTGTGAGCTATATTCAATTAATTAGAAAAGAAATGAGTGTGGAATGCATAATTTGCAATCAGTATGCTGTTGTTTATTTACTTATTTTGGAGGAATGGGGAGGAAAATGAACTAATATCCCGTAAGACCATGGTGGATGTAATTCAGGTATTGGTTCAGGAGCCAGGTTAACAGCAGGTATGATTGGATTTTTATTGTGTGATTACTTGGATTAGCGTTAGAGTACAGACAGCCTCAGGTCCTTAAACTCATTTAAAGACCTTCATATTTTCCGTCAACAGCTGTATGAAGTTAAAGGGAAAGAGGCCATGGGATTTCTCTGTCTCAGCTAGTTTATTTGTGAGGTGGTGAGGTTAATGTGGCAATATCCCATGCTTAGTAGAGAGGCTTTTTGGCTTTAAGCATTGTGTGTTCTCCCTTCAGATTTATGATTTTGACCCCAGCCTGGCATTATCACACTGTCAGTGGGAGTGCAGGGCTGGTTTGAACCTCCAGCTCTTGGTGGTAATCTCTTTTAATTAGTTTACAGTTGAAACAATTGTCCATCTTTTTGCCTTTAAACAAGGGAAGTTTGCTCTATCAGTGGTTGATTTCCCTGAGGGAGGAAATCCTGAGGGAGGTTATCAGGGAGAGAAAAGCTCCAGGCTCCGCTTTCAAAGCAATGCCATGTAGGAAGCATGCATCAATCCTGTTAGTACTGCTTATTATTTCACAATGCCGTGTCAGGAATTACGGGCACAGACCTTTCTAAGGACTCTTGCAGACCTTTACACACGCTCATCCCGAGTCGGGATTTTGTAGAATTATGTGCTTAATAAAAGCTAATTTTACACATTAAATTACGTTCTTTGAAATGGCTCTCTTTTAATTGCTGATCTTTCCCTGACTTCTCCACAGATCTTTCCGAGACTCCTCATTGTCGATTTTCTGCCAGGGAGCCCCTCCATGCGTCATCATTAGGGCTAAAATCTGCCATCACTTAACATAACACACAGAGCTTACAACTGGGAGCAGCCCCCTCCCTTACATGGGAGCACAGACAATAATAGACACTATAGTGGCAGCGCCAATGGGAGTTTTACCATGTATTTTAATGACTTGTGCTTGATTACATTTGCTAGATTGAACTGAAGTTCATTTAGTAATTGGTATGATTCTTAGAGGGTTCATGTTTGACATTTCTCGCTCATTAAAGAGCTCCAACAATGGCTGTTACAACTTTCATCTCAACGGTGACCCTCTCAGATATATATCCAGTCTTTTTCTTTTGATAAACCACCCAACCCGGCATTCATTAACACTTAACCATCTGCAGCCAGCCCCCCCTAGTACCTTCTCCCTTGCTTTGAAGCCTTCTGTATTATCTCCCTCAGAGCGATAAGTCGAGGTGCGTCAGCTCCCGCACATGCGTTGTTTGTTATTCGATTCTCTCTGTATCAGCTGTTCCTTGTGACGGGCTCATTTTTCATATGTTGTAAAGATTAGCTGATGGAGGGGAAGATCAGAGGCATGAGAAGGGAGTGTGGCGTTCGATATTAGTAACCAGATGCTCATTTGAAATGGTGATGGAGCTTGCTGTTATCTGTTAGATTATTTGGCTCCTTTGCTTTTACCTGAAGATAAACTGGTTTGAGCACTAGTCAATGAAAATTAGCATCATCTTTAGCGGCCTGTTATGATAGAGTGCTCTTATCAGTCTGGTTTAGCGTGGGCATTCTCTCCTTGAGTCTGGTTTACAGAAATCGCAGCTTTGTTTATGCATGTGCCCAAACTTGCCTGTTTGACCTTTGAAGCTGTGATTATAATATTAATCTATGGGACTATTCTGTTGCAAATCACTTAGGTGGTCTGTATTTCAGAGGATTTTCGTTGTGGGACCTCCCTCTTGTCTAGCATGATGTTCTATTATTGTTAGTATATTCTACATTGAAAGCTGACTCAGAATGGTGTTTCAGTACATCTTGTTGTCTGGCTGTTTTTTGTGGGTTGTTTTTTTGTTTGTTTGTTTGTTTGATGGAGCTGCAGCTAGGACAGCACTGTGCTACTGTCTGTCCGCTTGATTTTGTGTAACTTTTGTTATAAAGTTGCTTAGCTACAGAAAACTTGGTACAAAACTTGCACGCAGATACAAACTTCAGCCCGCAAACCCTCGGTATCCTGCGGCGTAGCTAAATAATGTTATTCGAGTTTGCAGGTGGGGAGACTGTGTAAAAGCTGCAGACACTGGCAACAGCATTTATTGAGGAGTTTCTGTTTTGCCCTCTTCTGCTTGAAGTCCTGCCTTTGCAGCCTTCCCCTGCCTTGTGTTTAAGGGGTTTGTGATAGATCTTGAGTAGGGAGAGAAGAACCTGGCATTCTGGCACTAAAGAAACTGTCCTGTTTATCATCATCAAGTTAATAATTGGGTGTTTGCCTCCTATTTTTCCCCTCTCTTTCCCCTGTTGCATTCATTTCTATTTTTTTTTTAATGTTTCTTGCCTTGTTCTATTGTTTTGTTCATCTTCCCAGCTTTCCTTCCTGCTCCATTTCTTTCCACTTGTCTCTTTCACACATTTCAATAAACTCAATATTCATTATTTAAATACAAGAGAGTCCTCTTCTCAGAAAAGATAGGAAAATTCTCCCTCTCGTAAATGCTCAAAATGTGGAAACCATCCCCAGGATGCAGAGCAGTAGGGAGTCTGCTGACTTCCAACTGCAAGACATCATTACAATTAGTGGATTCCCTATCCTCTTTGCACAAGGAACATTGCTAACTGGGCTGACTTCCACAGCAACATCTGGGCCACTGATAACATCAGTACAGGAGCATTTCTAGGTGAGCTCATGTTTTGTTAATGAAGTAATCTACTGAAAGTGCATATATCATTTTTTAGTACCACGTACTTTACTGCAAAGTGTCATACTCTTATAGGAGCTTTCCTTTGCAAGTGGGACTTAAAGAATTTCATTATAGTCAATAACATGCTTAACTTGAATTGACCGGCGTGCTTGAGAAATGCCACCTAAATTATAAAAATTTAAGGCTTAAATACTTTGCTTCTTCAATGCATTAATTGAGAAATATACTGAAAATAGCTTACCAGAACACCTGATAGTCTCAATAACTTTGGTGTTACTAAATATTTGGTGTGCTAGGCTTGGTTTACTACAGATATATGTGCATGCTCAACTTATGAGTGATCCTTCTGGTGAGCTAACTAAATAATAAAAAAGATCACAATCACAAACACCTGACTTTAACATGTTCTGGAATAAGCGAACAAAGATTGGATGGAACATACTGGTAAGATATGTTCATTCAAACTTCATTTTAAAATCCAAGCATCGAAGGTGGAAAAATGAAAACAGATTTCAGATGTGGATTGAAATTTCTCTCGTTAATAGTCTCTGGACTGTGAGTGCAGTTACCAGTCTCTCAAACAGCTCAATGTGTAGTCCCTGACTGTTGTTGTGTTTTGTCTTTTTTAATTTGCAAGCTAAATATTCCTGTGGCTTTCCTGTCCTGAGAACTAGTGGCAAGTGTTCTCACAGCCAGAACATGCTCAAATTTGCCTACAGGTCCTTGGAAGGGAAAGTAATATTGGCATAAAATACCTAGCTGCTTTGAGACAGGTTCCAAAAAGGGTTTCCGCTACCTAAGAACAGAGGATTCCATGAAGAGAAGTAATAAAGTAATCAATGAGTCTATTGCGATTTTAAACTTTATTCTTAAAACAGTGAAGCTATTGGAGATTTCTGAGTTTCTGAAATATTCACCTGGCACTGGTGTGAAAGCCAGGACTTCCCCGTTTGCCATTGTCTGGCTAATGATGAGCAGGAGTTTTACTGATCTTTTCCACCTTACCGGGCTGGGTAGGCAAATGCTTTGTAATTGAGCCGTGGCAGTCATTTGTAGTGTGTAGTGTAGGAAAGGTGAGCAGACCCCATCTGCTTCCCCTATTCCCCTCCAGGAAGTGTTGGAGAAAGTACAGTAGTGGTGTTGTGTTTGCTAACAGAACATGTACAGCCTTGCATATTAAGGCAGGCACTTCGCCAGCAGCTTTGAATTATTGTACCCTGACATTACCCACCGTAACTTTTAGCACTCTGGGCCCATTACTTTGGCTTCCTGCCCAGTAATATGCAATTTCCACTTACATAAGAAGATGTAGCAGGAGTAATGACTCCTTGGAGGAGGTGTTTTCTTTCGCAGCAAATCAGCCCAGGGCCAGCAGGTGTAAGTTTATAGACACAATCCAATAATGGCACCCTGCACTGTTCTCCTGTTAGTGCAGCAGTAGATGGAAAGGAACGGATCTGCCTTTGCACGCTTTTTGCTATCCACGTGTTAGTTGCAAAGTCAGGCTTGTGTAAATGGCCGTGCAAAGCTCCATGCTTTTCCTATTTTTTGTTTTTTCCAGGCACCCCAGAATGCACATCAGAACAGGGCTGATGGATGCCCATCTCTACTGTCTGAAGAAATACGTGGTAGACTTCCTTGTAGAAAACAGGTAAGAAATCAAGCAAATACACAAGGTAGTAGCAGATGTTTACATCGGCATACAGTTTGTACCAGAGCTTTTAAAGGAAGATTTGTTTTGTCAAATTGGCTGACATAAAATAGAAACGTAAAACAAAACAGTTTTCAAATGCTTTAAGTACGCTGAAAGGAATGCTGAGCATTATGTCTGAGTTTCTTATTCAGACCTTCTTAAAAAAAATAATCCGCTAACAGGATAAGTGAAAGCTAAAATTTTTGTCTCTTTTCTGCTTATTTTCCTAATGTATCTGTGCTTTTTGGCTGCTCATTTCAGCAGGGCTCCCCCATTGTTAGGGCTGTGAATACATTTCTGACCTTTGGTTTCCCCCACCACAGTCTGTTTTGGCCTTTGCAATCACCTTTTCTCTCCCCCTTCACATGCACCACCACTGCAGGTGGGCTATCTCTGTAGCATCCTATGTTTTTAGCTTGTGATGTTCCTCTGTCAAAACTCTGAGACCACCCACTGACACTAAGAAAAACATCCATTTATGGAAGTGGAGAAGGATCTTAGCTATAATATTTCATGAAACAGACCAAAAAAAGCCCTGTTTATCTTTAAAAAACAAACAAATGAACAACCCCCTTCACAGTAAGTAGTTGAGTTTTGGAATGCTATCCTGTTCCTAGACTTTTTGTAGCACTCTCATGCCTATTACATACATTTAATGCTCACTGAGTTCTCAAGTTTTTCTCTCCTTTTAAGTAAGATGAAAGATAAAGGGACTGATGAAGCGTTGTGTTCATAGTGCTTTTGCCTAGCACATAAACTGACGTGTGAAAAAACATTGGAGGGTGGGGGGGTTGTGGTAGTCTTGACCATATACAAATTTGATGATGCAGCTGGATGCGATTGAAGAAGCTCTTTCAGAATAAGGTTCTATGAGTGAGCTAAAAAAGTGGAAAATCTGTGTTAACCCCCAGGGCAATTTCTTGCCATGCATAAGAATAAAGCTTACCGGGTGCCGTGACTGGCACGTGGAGGAATTGTACGAGTCGCTTTAATTCCCATTTCTGTATGGGAACATGTCTGAAAGGTGAGAAAGCTTCAGGAGCAGCAGATGATTTAAAGCTGGAATAAGCTGTTTATTCAGTGTATTTTAGAAAGTCAGTGACAGTTTGGACTTCTTGCATTTCTATGGTAGCATGAAACAGTGTTTGTGCCTTTCTTTTTCATAATACAACATGTAGAACTAATTTCTTGAAATCCTAGCCATCCAGTTTTGCTGGGATTAGACATTTCTGGAATATTAGACATTTCACACATTCGGTTCTTTTTCCCTGGTATTTCACGCTGTTTTGAATTTAGATCATTAGGTCTGTAGGACAAGGACAGCCTTTGTCAGACATGACACAGTGCGTGCGTGACACAATGAGGCCTCTAAGTGTCAATAGTGGTAACTTCAGATTTCAAGGCTTTATGCTATTTCCACTGAAACTGGTGAGATCTTTGGCTTTGTAGTGATGGGGTTTTACCTTGTATTAACCAAAGCCAGCAGAGTGAAATTCTGCTCTGAGCTCCTCCAGTTGCGCCCAGGTCCCTGTAGAACAAGACTACTGGCTTTTTGCGAGTATGACCAGTTGGGTGGTTTTCTTTGTTATTTTCTATAGAGAGATCATTCTCTGTCATCACTATTTTATGAAGCTGTGCTTCTTTTCTCTGGCACTTCCATGACAAATACATAATTACAGCACCTAGGCAGTATTTCTAAGACCTGATAGTAACACCTGGCTTACTAATGGCAGGTAGCTGCTTCCTTCTCTTTTTTACGCACACGCTGTTTATTCAGTCAATCGAGAGAGAGAGAGATTCAATTGCAAGTAATGTGCTTAACTGGCAAATCTGGGGAATGGGCCTTTTGCCATGAGGAATAAGTTGGGCTTTCAGGCTTCTGGCATTGGTGGGCATTTGCAGCTTATTTTTCTTCTCTGAGGAACAGGAGGACAGTGCATGCCCAAAGATCTTTCCATGTTTGGCAGCAATATGCAAGGGCTTTTGAAAAACCCTGTGGAATATTTTTGCCTCAAAAGTACTGACATCTGCATAATTGTTTGGGTTTAAGAATTCTTTTTAATACTTTGGTTTTCAGTCTAAAGAGAACCTACAGTAAAATTTTGCCTCTGCAATTCCACACCAGGACTGGAGAAGCTCAGATGCCTTGTTTAAGTTGTGTGTGTTTAAAACTAACAGCAGGGACTGAAGTGAACAGTGAAGCTCTTGTACGGTGCCAGGAAGTACTGACACAGTGTACTTCCTCAATATTACAATATTTACATTGTGTTAATATTTTAACAGCGGGGTTTGAGGGCAGGCAGAACACCTTTTTTCATTGTCTGTAGCTCGATGAAGCATTTACACTTTTTTTTTTTTTTTTCCAAATTTTGTTTTCACATACAAAGCACAGAAGATGTTGCCCAGCAGTAAAAATTTGAGATTCTACAACTGGCTATAGCTCACCCTCTTGCAGAGGAAAATTACGATTACTTCCAGGTCAGAGAGTTACATGAAAACTAATGTGGTTGTGTATGTGGGATCTGTTGCTCCAAGTGGGATAAAGGCCCAATGTAGTCCCAATTTAGCTGCAAAGATGTGGCAAGAGCAAGCTCTCTGCTAGTGAATGTATTTTATATGTAGCTGCACCTGTAATGGTAAACTGCATTTCTCTACTTCAATTAGATTAATGTATGTGTTGTATGTAATCTAATATTACATAAAGCTATGTAAATAATATGAAAACGGGGGAAAAAGAACTTGAAAGGGCTAAACCTTTGTTTTGTGCAAGTATATGAATCTTGCTTTAGGATTTGGGACAACTTTATTTATTACACCCTTGGAAAAAGGCTGAATTTATTCTTGATCTCCAAAATGGAGTTATGATACCAAGGTTTGTTAATTGGCTCGGCACTCCTCTTGCTTTGTGGTACTGGACAAATCCCTTCATTTTTCTATTCATTTGTTTCCTCCTCTGTGTGAGATTGTTTAGAGAATAATCAGTATTTGTTCGTCAGCAGTGAGATTCTACTACACGGGATATTAGGAGAGGTCAAAATGTTGTTTGGTAGTCTGTGACTCAGTTTGTAGTCATTAATATACTTTAATGAACTATTTTAAAGGGACTGAATAGTAGATACTCTTGCCTAAAGTTTTATTGCACTAGGACAAGCAAAACAAATTCTTGAGTTTTAAAAAGCTGCGATCACTAGTGCCTTCCAGTAAAAGTCAGTTTATTAGATCCCCCTTGGATATGTATGTCCAGACAAAAATGAAAAATACCATGCCCCTATGTTGTTTAAGTGTGGGGAATTTATTTTTCAGGGAATTACATTGTTTTTTCTTTCCTCTCCTAGGAGGAGAAAGGGCATTTTGGCCATTAAAATTCCCATCTCCATCTATCTCTTGTCCACTGGTTCAGCACTATATCCTAGTGAAATTGAGTCTTCAAGTCCTGTGCTGTCTGAATCTACCAGGGTCAAATGCTCGTGGTTCCACAGTGGCTTAGGGAACAGTTGAAGAAGTTCTTGCCCCTAACAATTTCTTATTCCCTGCAGCTGGAATTTATTCCTTCCTTTCTCTCCACACTCCTGCATCACTGAGGCAGGTTGATTATCTGAGTGCTCTTTAATCAACTCTGTTGTGCTCCTACTGGCAGCCTCTGCTCAGAGGTGCCAGTAGGAGCACTCTGAGCCCTGCCCTGAAATGATGTCTTCATCCCTGTATCCACAGTGGGTACTCGATGCTAACAACTTCTGAGTCTGTTCCCACTAGATTGACAAGAGATCACACACCATACCCCGATACCAGCAGTTTTATCCCATCTGAACAAAGGCTGTGACCTCAATGTGAAGAAGCAGCAGCTTGTTTGGGCTGATTTTTCTGCTGATTATATCTGTCCCTGGAGTCTTTTTCTTCGGTTCTTCTCCAGGTTCCTTTCTGTGTCAAGGTGGTCAGAGCTACTGAGGTTGGTCTTGATTTGGCAGATGTACTGAGTCTGCCAAATTGTCTTGCATCTTTGCACAAGAGGGAAGCCAGTTAAAAATCTGATCTCCTTGTATTCAGGCAAGAGCTTTTCTTTCCTGAACATTCCCTTCTTCAGAATAAAGCTAACCTCAGGATCTTACAGGTGCTGTGCTTTGTGGCATGGGGAAGACAGGCGAGGGCCGGCCTTGTGTGCTGCAGAAGCTGCTCTGCCAGCACAGGGCAGGGGTAGTTGAAAGTGAACACCTGCACCGTGGGATGAAATGCATGATATTGCTTTTCTTAAAACAATCCTCACATGAGCGGAGCCAGCAGGCTAGACAGAAGCAGAGGCTGTAGCTGGCTGGGGGCACGACTCCACCCCACAGCTGGCGGGCCTCACACCCCTGGGGCCCTGTGGTGGCAGCCAGCACAGTAGCCAGTCCCTTTTTTGGCACTCTCCTGAGTGCTAGGTTGGAATCCTGCCTCGCTGCTGCATTCAGGGCAGATGGAAGAAAAGTGTCCTTATTCCCTTTGCCCCGTGAACTTCATCTGTAGCGGAGGGTGGGATCCAGGCCTGTGCTTTGTGAGCCCAGTGTGTTGCATAGGCACGCATTGATGTTTCTTTACTGTGTGCTGACAGTTTGCTTGCTAACAATCCCAGCAAAGCTCCTAGCAGAAGAAATGTGATCAAAGTGAAATTGCATGACAGTTTCTGTTTTGTTTTCCCAGAATATTTCTACAGCTCTAGCCTGCTGAAACAAGATACTTGATTTGGGGGAGAATGAGAAGGGAGATAGATACAAAGCAGCCCCTTCCCCCATAAAGTCTTAATGTGGAAAATTCAAACTTGCTTTGGAAAATTTAAGTGTTGCAGGTGTGTGTGTCTCTATATATCCTGTGTATATACTTAAAAGCATATATAATATGCATTTATAATATATGTATGCATGAATGGCATTGTGTCCACAGTCAGTTGTACGGATAGAGTTGACAGCGTTTGTTACATGTGTGAGGATTTCACCTTGCTCACAGCTGAAACCTGCAGACGCATGGAGGTTGCCGTTTGCACTTCTCATTGTGGTAGACCAGAAAATCTGAAGCCAGATCAAGGCTGCCTAAAACAAATCAGTAAGTGGTCCTACTTAAGTTACCTCCCAAAAATCACTTTTTGTCAAATTTTAATCAGCGCAGTGCTTGCCGTGAATATGCTAATCAGTTAGGCACATGAAAAGCTACATTTAAAAATACTCACTTTAAACACTTGGCACTTAGGAAGTGCCACAGCTGAGGCTCCCTATGCAAGGTTTTGCTTCTCTATGTGCCGCATGTTATGGTATAGTCTCCAGTTACAGGATTCTGTATGGCTTTTTTCCTTCTGTGATCATTGCTCCATTTGTTTCCTGAAATGCTCACTGAAGGAGGTACTGTTCAACATTGTACGTAACTTCTCTAGTTCAGGTGAAGGCCACCAGCTTTACTTGCTGTTCGCTATTTAAACCCTGTTCTGGGCATAAGATAACTACTTCCCTTTTGGCTTCTTGGTGCTCATCACTGATACAATAATCCTCTACACACGCTTCGTTAATTAACTTCCCAGCACCTCTATTAGTGAAGCAGCGGTCTTTCCCCATTCTGAAAAGGGGAAGCTAGGGCAAATGAGCTGAAGTTTGAAGCATCTTTGTCTTAAGCATACCATTTTTCAGTCCTTAATGTTATACAGAGAGCTCTTAATGTTGAAAGAATCTTTGCCATTGATGATAGCTGTCACAGGGTGACACTGATCAAATCCAAAGCGTACAAATAGTTGCAACCTGCAGAAATTTGGTTTACATTCTACGTTCAGCAGCATTTGCAAACTCTGCTGACAGAAGGGATTTTTTTTATTTTATTTTTTTTTTAAATGAAAATCAATTCTTCTGGCATCATTCATTTGCCTTAACTATTAGCAGTTCTTTTCTCCTCTCACAGCCCTCTGCCTTGTACATTTAACACACATGTCCTAACAAATGAGGCAGGCATTCTTCTGCCTCATTACACAACCTTGATCCATCCCCAGGGCATAGTCCATCTTTACATTGGGCGAAGAAGAGATTGACACTAGGGAGAGAGGAAAAGTAGGTGAGTGTGTGTTTATGGATTGTGTAATAATGTATACACAAGATGTCTTAATTAAGGTTATATAAGCAACGTAGTTCTTGCTTTTCTTAATTTGAGTGCTCAAACTGTTACCCTGATGTCCTTCTAAGTGTGTGTATGTTTATTTTTATATGCGACACTTTTTGAATTAATCAGCGAGGCTACTGTGACTTGCTAATGGAGTAGCTGTTATCAACATAGATTTATCACCTTTCAGGTCAGACACGAGAAGGGGATGGGATGCTCTAAACTTCAAAGAATATCCACCTCAACCTTGGCCTGGAATGTGCTCTGTTACTCTGTGGAGTAGTGCATGAGCAGAAAGACAGAATGGAGCATGCCCAATGTAGGATTCAAATAATTTAGCTGCATAACAGGCCTTTTCCAAGTATGTGCAAACAGTGATTTTTCAGACTTAGCTTGATGTAGTGTGGGTACTTTTTATGTTTACAAGTGTAACACCCTGATGAAAAGACAACATTGTGCCAACTTGCAAGCGTGGAAGTGCAGGAGCTTTTCAGCGGAGCAATTTAAATATTTTTGACATGGACCAAACAAAGTTTTTTTCCATGATTTTGTTCTTGGAAATAGCTGAGACATTTTTTATGACGCTATCCAAAAAAAAATCAGCTTGAGGCAAACACCTGGCATGGGTAATTTCAGCCAAAACAGTTAAACTTTGGCAAAGTTTACAAACAGATGAAGACAGAAACTTAAATTGCCCAGCATTTCCCATTGTATCTATAGGCACCCCAGTTGCACCCCCTCTGAAAGCTAAGCATCTCCATTTTTATGAAGGCAGATGTCACGGTGTGTTTGCTCAGATGTTACGACTTCTCTGTTACGCACCAGGCTGGCGATTGCATTTTCTAGCATAAGCAGATCTTTGGCCATAGTTTCAAAAAACCGTGTCTGTATATCGAGAACAAAGTTGATGGCACACATCTAGCTCTTCTATGTTAGAACATTTCACATGCTTCTGTGATGTCCTTCTCCCTTTTTTCTCCCTTCTTCCTCCTAAAAGCAAGGTAACACTTTTGTTGTGTTTAATAATATGTTTTGCAAGTCACCATTTTGTCCTAAATCTAGTTCTTCTGAATTGCTGGGTATTAAAAAAAGCCGCTGTTTCCCTTGTACAGTCACCTGGGAAGCAGGCAGCTCTGTTTATGGACAGAAGGAATGATATGTGGTTCTGGAAAGGCAAGAATGACAAACAGCATCATTGTGGTCCCTTCAAAAGGTCTGAGTAAGCACTCAAAGTGCCTTGTCCTGGGAACGCTGGGTGCTGATATCTTGCTTGCCACCAGGGAAATGCACTGTCCCTGGGGAGCCCTCATTTTGGGGAGCACCCTGCGAGAAGCCGAGCTGGAGCTCGGGAAACAAACCGTCTCTTCTGCAGTTCTTCTAGTGCTGAAGAGCTGTGTGCCAGAATTCACCAGTAGAGAAGCTCTTCTCTGAACTGAGCAAATTTGCAGTAAGCTTTATAGCCAAAGTCAGTATGACTTGTTTGCAAAGTAAAACACTGGGTTGGTTTTTTAACTGCTGAAATAAATAAGAGCAAACTGTGTGAGATCATAGTGCTCTGCCTTTCCAAACTGCTTCAGCTGCAATCCCAGAACAAGCTGCTCTTCTGGGCTCCCCTCTGCTGTGTCCAGAAAGCCTCTGCTGGGCCAGCACTGGGAGGGGAGAGGAGGGTTTGCTGTCCCAGTACTGTGTTCTGAGATCTGTGGTTGAAAAAAGAGCTGCTGCAGAGCCACCCTTCTCCTCCCCGATAGATGGTAAGGGCAGTGTGAGATTTCTGAAAACTGAAGGTGCAAGTGACTGGCTCTGAAGCTCCTGCTTGGATGGCTGTGTGCTATGCTGTACACAAAGGCCCCTGCAGGTTTATATTAAGGTGCTGCCCAGACTAAACCAGTGCATTTTTTCTTTTTCCCCTCTAAATGCCTTTTTATCATTCAGGCTGTCACCTGTGTTTCCTGGCAAGGGCTGCTGGCTGGGGGAGGTCTGGCAGAGCTGAACACCCAGCTTTGGTGGTCTTTGTGTGGCTGCCTGAAAGATGGCTTGAAACAGAACCTGCTCTGTGAATACCTGCGAGTTAACATGTGTCAGCCGTGTGGCTGGAAGGTTTCTCCTTTGCTGTAGAGTGAGATTTTATAATGAATACTTTCCTTGTGGTTAAAGCGGGTAAACAAACAAATAGCTCCTACAGGAAGTATACTGTGCGAAGACAGGGCAAATAGATTGTACCTTTCCAAACAAGGAAAAGAAAAAGGAAAAAAAAAGAACCTAAAATCCAACCAAACTCAAGCTCCTCTTTAGTGCACTTAATCTATTAGAATGTGAAATGGCAATTTATCTTTCCCATTTCCTTTCCTTGTCAAACATATCCAGCTGTTGGAGCTTTCTCTGCTCCCTTCTAGAAATGCTAAGACTTGAAATTTGTTGATGTCCTCCTCCTCCGGAGTATCATTACCGTTATCATCTTTCCATGGTACCAGTCAAGCTCATGCCTGAAACCTCAGGGGAAAAAAAATAATAATTCAACTAGATTTAAACAAATCATCATTTTCAGCAAATCACTCTGTGGTAAATACAATTCCTGTTCCTGTTAGTGCACTACCTGGGAGTAGACGGATCTTTGGATGTGCTGAATTGGACCTGGTTAACTTCATGAATAATAACTGCAAATCTTTCTGTGAGACCACAATACACTATAGTGGCCACGTGCCCAAGATACTCAAAGCATGCTTGGTCACGGCACAGTATTCTGCTGCTTCTGTTGCAGTTTTTTCCACGGTAAATATTAAAATTTCTTAATTTTGTCCTCTGACTATGATTTAGCAAATCAGATAATGACCCATTGGATTCCCTATGAAAAGTGAATGTGGGGAGAACATGAAAAAGGTCATTGAAATACCAATGCAAATGTTCTAGAATCATAGAAAAATTTTGGTTGGGGAGAGACCTCCAGCAGTCTCTAGCCCAACATCCTGCTCAAGTAAGTCAAACTTCTGTTTTGCTCAGGGTTGGGTTTGGTTTGGTTTTGTTTTTTTTTTTTGCAACTGAGTTTTGAAAATCTCCAAAGATGGAGACTGAGCCTTGTCCCAGAACTGTACCACTCACTGAAAAGTTTTATGTCCCAACTGGAATTTCCCTTGTTGCAGCTTGCATCTGTTGTCTCTTGCCCTTTTACTGTGCACCTCTTGGGAAAAGCCAGGCTGTCTTCTGTATCGCTTCACTTTTGGTGGTGGAAAACTGTAATCGGATCCTCTGCAGCCTCCTCTTCTCCAGGCAGAACAAACCCAGCTCCCCCAGTTCTCCTGCGTCATGTGCTCCTGGCCCTCCTGGTGGCCTCAGCTGGGCTTGGTCTGATCTGATGATAAACGTTAAATATTGTGAACTGTTTTTTCCACTGTTCCATGCAGTTTCAGTCTCAGTCAGATTGACTTTTGTCTTCATACAATATGTGAATTTTGAACCAAGGAGGAATGATGATTCTTTTATCCATCACTGTGTGGTTTTCTCTTTTTTTTCCCCCCTTTTTTCTTTTTTTTTTTTCTTTTTTCTTTCTTTTTTTAACTTTTCTTCTTTTCAATCATTGCCCCTTGGGTTGTATCACCCTAAGCATTCTTTCGTCAGCGCAGTACATTTTCTTCCACGCAGCACTACTTGCATGTAAGTTAATACTTATCTTACCTTACTGGACGCCTCCCTTTGATGCTACAGTCCTTTTATGGGATATCACAGTATATTTCTCTTGCAGTGGAAAACGTAGTTCTCCTGTATTTTCTATTCAGGTGATCTGATCGTACAACTTCTAAGTCGACAATTCCTCCATGTAAGAGGGAGAATAAATGCTGCTAAAGATGATCGGGCACGCACGCCTGAATAGAGTAGCTAAGAGATATCTTCATTAAGTCAGTGAATCATCAATCAATCAATAACAGTATTTTTAGTTCCATTTTGAATGTGGTAGGTAGCTGGAGTATGAGGTAAGGGCTGATTTTAGAGCACAGTCTTGAATCAAAGGGCAACACCTACAACTTTCTTCGCTTGAAGTGAAGAAGAACAAAAAAAAGTATAACATTTTAAATAGCCACAGGACAGTCTATGGGAAATGCTGAGTGCTGTCTAGTTAAGTTACTGGTTTTAAAGAAGTTGTAGACCTGAATGGGGTGGAGGAGTCATCATACTTCCCTAAATCAAAGATACAGAAGTGAATTGTAGCACACACAGCATTTTACATTGAACTTTTCTGTCTGAGTACCACCTGGAAGGAACATGATGAATAAAAGTAGGCTTGTGAAGAAGAGGTGGGATTCATTGGCCAGAAAGCTTGATCTTAAAGTTCTTCAGGAAAGGATAAAGTGACAAAAAAAAAAAAAGTTTGATCTTAATCACAGGATGGAAGATCGTGTTGCAGATGCCACAGTAAAGAGAACAGAGGAGTTGTCCTGTGGGAGCATGGCGGGGAGTGGAGCAAGGATTAGTAATCCATAGTGAGGATAGGAATTAAGATAGAATGATTGCTAGGAAGAAAGGTGTAGACATGGGACTTGTACAAGTGGAAGCAGGGCTGAATTACACACCAGAGCTTCTAGTTTTATCTCCTAGACTGCTGAAAGAATGGGCATGTCACAAAGTCAAACTCAGAAGGGATCCATTTAATTGCAAACCGCTGAACACAGTATCTGCCTGGAGAAACGGAACAGATATGTGGACATCTACGGTGCCTTTAGTGCAGCCTCAGTGAAGTGGGGTGAAAGGGCTTACCCATGAGAAGCTACAGCCATGTCTATGTTTTTTGACACTTCCATGTTTTATTCAGACAAGTCTGAAATGTTTAAATCTGTCTATCAAAATTATACTTCTGCACCATAAGTTGACGTAGTTCATTGATTTTATGAATATGTGTCAACTTTATCAAATGCATCGTATGCCTGTGTTTGTTTAGGCATATTAATCAGAATGCCCTTGTTCAGTGCACTTCTCAGAAAAGGAGCCTAATTTCAAAGGCATTCAGAAAAAAAGTTAACTCAGACAGATGGCTGCAAAGGCAGAGGTGGGAGAGAACAGGGAAAGATGAGTTCTGGCAAGGAATCGCGTTTGGTGCAGGTGCGCTTGTTTTAGAAGAATGGGATGCTGTCTGGGAATGAATGAGATCCATTCCTCAGCAGCGTACACAACTTGCCAAACACCCTGGGTGGCCTCCGACGGCCTCAGAGACTTTTGGTCAGAGATGAGTTCTAAAAACGTCTAAACTTGCTGGCGTTCCCGTGCAAAAGCTGTGTTAGTTGGGAGCTGCAGGGTATTCCTGGCTGTTGGGCGAGTGGGCAGAGTTAGAGGTTACTGAGATGACCCGAGCTGAGTGCGCACACGCTTTCAAAGCATTTGAGTATGTAATTGAGGAGTTTTAATTTCTGTGGTCAATTTTTCAGAAAGCTGCCTTGTTTCCCAAAGGGTTTTTTGGCAGAAGTGGAAGTTAGATCCCTGTTCCTTTAAGTGCATCCAGACTTGGTGGAACTTGAGGACAGCTTTTTATGTGGTTTGCATCCATACCATCCCTTCCATGCTTTGATCTGGATCCCCTCTGCATTGTGGTATCTGACTGTCACTTGCATGTCTTCTGCTTTCCCTCCATCGTCTAGAATGCAGAGATTTTGGCAGTGATTCTGCAGCTAGGGGAAGTCATCCATAAGCGTGAGCTTGCAAAGCAAAGCTGTGCAGTTATCCTGGCTTGCTCTGCAGTGGCTTTTGCAGTATCGTCACGCGCGCTCTTCTGAACATTGGGAGTAGGTTGCTGTCAGACTTGAAGGTTTTGGTTAGAAAATAGTATGGAAAGACAAATGAAGCACAAATGCAGTCATGTGGAATTACCTTTTAGTACAACATTTCTCAAAGTTTCCTTGCCTTCTCTGTAGACTTTTAGCTTCAAAAATAGTAGACGCTGACAGATATGTAATTAATATGAAACTGGGAGGATGACAAATATATTTACTCTTTTTGTGATAGGAATTTTGGGAACAGAGTGGGACAAATAGAACGTAGCAAGAAATAACATCTGTTTGATGCTATGATTGTTGTTGCTGGTTATTGAATTAGGCACGAGTAGTTGCCTGGTAGTTTATTGGTTTGCCTAGTTACTTTGGAATTTTCCTTTATTATAACTGGTCTTGGGTACACCAAACAAAGGCAAAAGTGTTATTATTGCAAGATATAAGGGCAGGATTAGCCTTCTGCAGGGATGTGGCACACCCTGTAAATTTACCGTTTGGTAATTTTTCCTTTTATTCGTAGTCCTTCTCTGCTTTCTCCACATTCTTAACATGTCTCAGAAATTCCGGCATTTTTAGCAGTGAATCAGTGAGAAGGGGAAAAGGCCTGTAATTGCTTTTTCCATTGTGCCTGTTAAAACCGCATTGTGGGAAATGGACCCAAACACTGTCTTTTAAGTGGTGTTGAGTCTGAGGCAGGTGGTATTAACTCAGGACTGCATTAACTCTTTTCAAATCTCTTTCCTGTTTCCTTGAGGAAACATGCCTGGTGTATATACGTGGCAAGGGCTGTTTGCCTGCCTCTTGCATTGACATTTTAATTTGGTCCATGATATAAATATCATTTCCCTAATCCCCCTTGCCCTGACCCTGTTTTGTCTTTTCTTCAAAGTGAGTTGACTTTTTTTTCTTTAAGGAGGGGGGAGGAGATGGGAATGGTGACTGGCTGCTCTAGTTTGGAGCATTAAATGCTCAGGGAAAAAAAATCTCAGGGTAACTGTTGTTTCTTTCTTTGTATTCACATGGAAATTTTTAATCTCCATCAAAGGATCAGGAGAAAATAACGTTGAGATTCAACAAGAGAGCTCCCAGCTTACATGGAATTTTTAAATGTTATTTGGCTTTATCCTTTAAGCGATGAGAACCATGAACTATGTACCTACAGGGTTCAGAATTAACTTTTTTCTTTCTTCCAAAACACTCTTTTTTTTTTTTTTTTTTTTCCTTCTCTTTCTCTTACATCTTTATTGTTCTGCATAAACATGCAACTTCTTCTTGGCCAAAACTGTAAGTGCCTTAGGATTTGTTTAGTTGTATTTATGTATACATTTCTAACCTTAATTATGAGCACCAGTCTGAAATGCAGCCTCATATTCTCCTTTTGATGTGATCTGAAGAATCTCTGTTGAAGACCATGGAGCTAAGATCAGAACCCAACCCACTGAATGCTTGCATAGTTGTACAAGAGCTAACATTAGCCTGTTTTAAAAAAAAAAAAAAAAAAGGAAGAATTAGATATAAAAGGGATAATAATGTACTTTTATGTAGTCAGGAATCAGAGACACTATCTGCACCTGTAGATGTAGCTGATTGTGCTAATAATGATAGCAAGGGAGACCCCCTGCAACCGGCCCGTGGAGACTAACAGCAGTTTTCACAGGTGGGCGCTGACAGCTATGGGAGATTTCATGCTTCATCACGGATTAATAAAACAGGGAGGATACTAAAATGCTAATACTCATTAATACCATTTTATGGTGTTTAACATTAAACATGGAAAATGAAAATGAATGACAGCCGGTAAATGGAACTGGCAGTTGTGTTCAGGGTGTCTGAAGCTGGTGAGAACTAGCTGCAGGAAATAAAAGCTGTGGATGCTCCCATTCCTGCTGTGGGTCAAGCCAGATAGCACCTCCTGGTACCTAGACTTTTGCGAGGTCGCCTACATTTAGACGTAAATAAACTCTTCTAATGTTATAAAATATTTGATGAGATATTTTCTTTATCGGTGTTGGTCAGAACCATTATTTTCTGTGTCATTTGAAAGACAAATTCTCCAGCAATACATACGTCTAAGCGCAGAAATCACAGCCCATTATTTTAAGTGGTCAGCATTTGTTTTCTTCCCCCTAACTCCTCTTGTGTTTCAGTTGGCTCCATTGTTCTTCATTTCTTGCTGAAGTTTCAATAAGCTTCACTTCATCCCAGAGGCAGTTGCATTTCAGCAACAAGTAAAAGTTGGCCCTCTGTGGGCCATAATGTATGTAATGTGATGTAATATAATATACATAGATACAAACTTAATTCTGCCGTATCACAGACTGTTCTAATTTTATATATGGGTAAAACTTACTGAAAACTTCTGCGTAGCTGTGTTTAAATAAGAAACTTTAAAATCTAGGGTATTTTCACCTAATGCTCTTCACAAATAAAAACTTTTATTTAGCATGAACCTCATCTCTGTCTTTGCTGTCATAGCAAAAATCCCAGGAACACTGGGAGGTCACTGTAATGCACAGGGACCAGGGATAAAGGAATTCTAAAGGTATGATATTTACGTCTCTCTAGTAATGATAGTACGTCGTAAAATTACAGTTGTCTGACTAAGTATCAATTTTTGTACCTTAATATTTTAGATTTTAAATAAAATTAACCTTGACTATCTGAAGTTTATAATGCCTAGGTCTGAGTCTACAGCCTGCATAGCTGACTGCAAATGCTCTGAAGTCTTAGCTACTTTTAATACAGACTTTTTCAGGGGGTTCTTTTGCTTTTCAATGTTTCTTCTTCTCTTGAATTTCCAGCTGTTTCTTGCACGTGCACCATGAATTTTGACTGCCCCATTGACTTCATTTCCCCCACGTATGCACTGTCTTTTGCCCACATCCCCCTTTATTGTGACCTGCTGCATGAATGGCAGATTCCATTCCCAGAGACTTTTTGTTTTACATACGTAAAATATCATCAGTATCAACCCCTTTCAAAACTACTTCCATCTCCTGTTTCTCTGAACCCACATAAGGTGCTTCAACAATTTGTTCCCCTCTTCCTTTACAAGCAACAATTTAACAGAATTCCAATCTGCAACTTTTTGTTGCAGTGAAAACAGATAGGTATCACTGCAAAAATCAAGTTTTACGGAATGAAAGGTCACAAAAAAAGTCTCATCATTTGGGCTGGAATTCATGAAATCATGTTTGTTTTGGCAAATGTTTCTTAAAAGCAGGTTCATTTTTATCCTCTCTACTGTCTGGATTTTGCTGTGAGGTATCAGAGCATGATTACTCTGAGTTGGCTTAGAATTGGATTTCTGCCAAAATTTTGTGTGCCCTCCTCTCCGTCCATCCACCCACTACATACTTTCTCCTGGTTATAGTAGATTTTTACTTATATTGATCTCAATGGGTATTTCATTCTTGATTCTCAGTGCTAAAGAAAATAACAAGCTTAGAAACCCAGGGGATGCCAATTTTTAAAACCTGAAGAGAATACAAAAAGACTGCTTTCTTCAGCTTATACAGTCCTACACTTATTTCTTCTTAATATAGGCATGAGTAGTTCAGGATTTGACCGTAAGAATTTTTAACACGCTAGACCAGAAAACCTTTTTGGCTTGTTTTCTCTTGAATCTAGATGACAAGCTAGTTGGTTCTTTCACACTCCTGCTAATTTTTTCCTCTTGATGAAGGGTCTTCAATCCTATCCCTCCTTTGATTTAAATTCCTTTCCTAGTCTCAGCCAGATGTTTGGTTTCCCCTGCTGTTGACAGTCAGATAATATTCTCACGCTATCACTTCATATACCCACATTTGCAAGTTGTACCACAAAAAATTCCCATTTTTTTCTGAGTGCCTTCCTGCATATTTTTTAATACTCTCCAAAGGCAGATTCCTTTAATGTTGCACATAAATTACTCAAAAGAGCAAGCAAAGGCAAACCTTCCTGATTTTCCTTTTCCAGTAAGAAGGGTGTGTTTCTGAGCCACATCTTATGGATGACCCAGAGATTTACTCCACCTTTGCTGAAAGAATGTGGCTAGCACTTCAGAGTATTGCAGGAAAACTTCAGGAGTTTGGCCAAGAAAGAGTAAATCATCGAAAACGAGGCAAAATTGTGTCTTTCCCCCTTTCCACTGCTTTCGTTTCCTACTGCATTGCGTTGTCCTCTGCATCAGACTATTTAAAGACTGCCAAATACTTGGATATTTTATGGGTAATATATCTTATAAATGCCATGGCCAGCCTCTGAGGGAAACACAGGATTGTCGGTTTTGGATGGAGTATAAAACCCAAGCAGGAAATCATTGTTGAATGGCACAGCTGCAGGCAAACATTGTAAGCTAGTAAACTGCCCATCTGCAGAGCCACACGTGTGTCGAACCGCGGGGCCAGGGTGGCCGTGGCAGAGCGCGCCTGTAAGTGGTTAACAGGGAGAAGTTTGGTGATTAAAGGATGAAGTGTTTTGCTTCATTAGTTCCTGAAATATGGCTATCTGGAGGTAGGTGATTATAATCTTATTTTCAAGAAGGAGGAGAGACTGAAGAGTAGAGCTTTTCCTTGTCTGTAATAAAAAATAAAAGCAGAATTTTAGATCTGGGATGGGTTAGATCATCTCGCTGCAAGATGGAGGATGTGATGCAACCTACAGTTGAGGACTGAAGGAAAAATTTGTCAAGAAAAATGAAAACACTGTGTTTGTTTATAGGGCTGAACTGGCAGTCACATCTGAATCTCCACAACAAAGTCAAGAGAGACAGGAAAGACTGTTTTGGTCTTTAGGTCTGCTTCACTATCACTGACCTGAACAAGGGGCTGGGCGGGTTACGAACTGTGTGTTTCCTAAGGTTTGAAGAAGTTTAAGATCCCTCTTTGCTAGAGATTTTGCCAACCAAAATCACTTTCAGGGTGCTCGTTCTAGTGCTTTGCTTTTTAAAGGTAACTTACAGTTAGTTCCTAGCTTTGCTGTCTTCCATTCTAAAGAACTCCTCTTTCTTTGCAGGTTACCATTTGTTGAGTTCCTCTAGCCAAGCTCTCTATGTTAGTTCTCCTAATCCTTCATCTGAAGTTTAGCACTTCCTCTTATACATGCCAAATTTGAGTTCATTTTCTGCATGATTTTCCCATGCGCTACTTTAAATAATTCAAAACTCAGTAACTGAATGCAGATTATTAAAATAATAAAACAATAATAATAAAGCTCTTTTAAGATGCCATCTCATGCACTTTAACTCTAAAAACTACTGATTTGGGTTTTTTTTTCCAAAGACTTTATTGAAAAATAAAATTATCTTCCAACAGTAAAAATTAAATTATCAGGGTTATAATCCTATTGTACAGTAGACTTTCTACTACATCGTTAATGTCTGTGTCATAAATATTGTAATTTAAGGATCTGATATTTCATATACCCTTGAGCATTTCCATATTTTTATCACAAAGAAAAGGAGCTGCATTGTTTTCTCCTCTATAGGTGCTTTAGTCTCTCTATTCCTGTCAATTGATGCCGGATTTTAAGCCACAAAAACTGGATTTCAGTTCTTGTCGTTGTGATGTTGGTACTTTCTGCATTTTGTCTGCACACAAGCATGAATTTGTAGGGTGATGCTGTATTAAATTAGAGGGATCTCTGTTAAAATGTAGGTGAATTAGTTCTGAAGATGAAGCTTTTTCCTTATTTTGAATCTTCCTTTATATTTATATGCTTTATGGGAGCAAATGACCGGTGGGCATTGTCTTGGTGCCAGATATCTTGGAGTACCTGGCATTTTGATTCATCCTCATGAAAAATGTGCAAAATTTCTGATGATGTTATGCAAAGAAAATGAAGGCATGAAGTCCATGAATGCTAGAACCTACATGTGTATGTCTCCTTCCCCAGGACAATCACATCTCTTAGGAGTGAACTTATTCCACATCTGGTTAGGAGACAGTTCTCTTCTCCTGCATCATTGCAGCAAGGACTAGACAACAAAGAAGAGGACCAAAAGAAAAAAGAACAAGCATCCTTAGGTCAGTACAGATACCAAACATTTCATGGAAGTTTTAAAACGCATATGCTGCAACTGAATTATTGGTTAGAGTACAGAATTAGTCTGAAACATTAGTTTGGGGTTGTCTTTTTTTTTCTGTTATACTTCATGATATCAAAGATTACTGTTTGAAAAATAAATCTACTAGATTGTGCATTATATAAGTATTTCTGTTCGCCTTTATTTTGGTATAAATCAAAAGCAAATCAGTTAGGTGCTCTGTATTTTTTCCTCATGGAATACAGTAAAGGTAAATGCACTTTGGAAAATGTAAGAGTAACAATTTTAATAATTTGTATTAATTTTAGGGAAGAGCTCCTAAGACTGCGTAGGGCAACAGACTAAGCCTTAACCACCCTGCACCAGGAACTGGACAGGATCTCAGATCTCGGGTTTTATTTTTAGCGTGTTTGCTGTCTCCTTGTGTGACCTTGGGCAAAACACTGCATCTGTCCTGAGCCCTTGATTCCCACCTGCAGAATAAAAATAAGCACTTACTCACTACATGTGATAAAATCTGTTAATGATTGCTAAGTATCTAACCATTCAGATGATGTGAAGCAAAGATTTCCTTTCACCAACAGTATTTTAATAGTATTCCTCTTCAGAATGTATTTCATTAAATCCTGTCTAACTTCATGCATGTGTGTGTTCTCCAGACATTTATAGTTTCATAAAGGAAGATAATAGCTTGCTGAAACCTGCTTCAGATAACTCTTGTTGGAATGATCATAGAGGAGATATGAATGAAACTCTCCATGAAGGAAAAGTGCGCTGCTACGTCCATATAATGAAAGAGGGACTGTGCTACCGAGTGAATACTCTTGGGTTGTATATCGAAGCTAACCGACAGGTGAGAGAAACACAGACCTGCCCTCTGGGAATATAGCAGTAGCTTTGATAGCTCATCTCATCAATGTCCTTTGTGTCCCAAAGGCAAAAATCAGTTCTGATTGGACTTTTCCTAACAGATGTTTATTTAAGTGATAATGACAAAGGTTATTAGTTGCAGGAAGACTTAAACTACCCATACATTCAAATTGCCTAATGCTTTCCATTATGAAAGAACTGTCATATGAACACGTCTCACTGCAATGGCACTCCAGGTAAACACGGAGGTGAAATATTGATGTGTGGCAGTTTTCACTTTCATACTGCTGAGAAGTCATAAAATGACAGATCACAGGGGAGGATCAGACCTAATGATACTAGCTAATGAGCTGATGATTAAAAGCATTTTTTTTTATTTTTTAATTTTATTTCTACACTAGCTGATTCACTGTACAAGTTCTCACTTCACTCTGCTAGCGATGAACTTTGTTGCTATCAGGAACAGACCGTTTCCTCTAGTTCTGGAAGATCGATGGGGAGTGTAGTAGAGAAGAACTCAACATTTCTGGGAGAAGAGCTGGGAGAGCAATAAAGTGTATTGGGAATCCTGGAAGCGGTCACTGTCTTGCCTTTGCTCTCCGATTGAGTTGATTTTTCTTTTAATAAAATGAATGGATGAATTTATGCGAATTAGAGATGCAGCACTGTAAAGTGAGTTCTTTCTCCTTGGTACCTGGAGAGAAGCACCACAGTAAAGTGATACGCTTTGCATGTCCCTAATGGGACATGAGCAAGAGAGGAGAAAGGCAGCTTTCCCCAAGAATATCTGGAACGAGTGTAACCAAAGGGTTAAGGGAGAACACCGCTTGCTAGGGGAAGTGTGCGTGTACATTTGGCAGCAGCCACTTCAGTAAAAAGTTATTGAGCTGAGCCAGTCAGACGCAGTGTGGTTTTTTTGTGTTGTGGGGTTTTTTGGGTTGTATGTTTTTTGTTGTTTTTTTTTTCTAACCTAAATATTCTACATTTTGGTCAGTTCAGGAAATGTGTTTGCTCCTGGGTGGTACATAGAATTAGTGTTTTGAAATCACATTGGGACCTTCAATGTTGGGAAGGATATTCTTTGAATTTTTAGCTTTTCCAGAATGGTAAAATTTCTAAGGAAACTATGTGGAGGTAAAACATAAAATGGAGCTTAATGAGGGGTTATGAGAAGGGAGTTCCTTTTTTCAGTGCTATGGCATTTTGTTTCTCTTGCTAATCCTCATAAAAGATACACGTTTAATTTTATCGGCTTGCTTTTTTTTTTTTTTACCTTTTTGGTTGGTCTCTAAGGAGGACTTTTGGTGTCTTGTTTGCTTCTGTCTTGGTCTTCATAGGCCAGTTTCTGATTCCCTGGCTTCAAAGCTGGGATCTGTAACTTTGCTGCCCAAGAGGACAGGCTCCAAGAGCAGTAGCAATCCACTCCAGTAGCCATGAGAAGGAATGGCATCCTAACCCATTGCCCTTCTGGTGGGGAAACACTTTACTCAAATCATTTCACTTCCAGCCGGGTTTCTGGATGCCTGCAGCCTGTGTGTGGGCAGGTGGGTTCAAGAGGGAGTTATCTCCAATAGCAGGAAATAGTTTCTTTGTCAGATGAATTAAATCCAAACACATCCTTAAACCTTCCCTTGACCCAGGCACTCCCTCTGACTCTTGCCCCCTACCTAACCTTCCTTTTCAGAGCAAAATGCTTAAGCTGGTAGCTTTCTTGGGTCACCCCTCAGGCTGCACTACCATTGACTGATTCTAGTAAGGGCTTTACTCTGGCCAGTAAAATCCTTTATTTCACCGCATCATCTCTCCACTGAGGAAGGCAAGAGCCTTTCTTTGTTGCCTTGTTTCTTTCCCTTCTCACAGAGCAACATGGGATAGTAGGAATCTTTCCAAGCTATGCTGTAGGTGTGCTTTGTTGTTTGTTCCTCTCCTGGATCTATCCATTGTGGCTGCCCAGCTATGTGTCAGGTGAGGACGTCTCTTCACCAAGCCAGCGTCATCCAGGTGGATTGGCCTAGTTTGTGTAAATGTTCTGGTAAGCTGGTGTTTTTTTGTAGTGCCAGCACCTTGGAGTGAAAGAGCTAACCTACTCTAGTTTTTTTTTAAAAAACAAAAAAACCCACAAGTCTAGTGGAAAGGACCATCTTCAAATTATAAACAGCTACAGATGTAGACATGTGGAGACAACAAGAAGCCTGAAATGATAGCTGAGAGGTGTGAGCTCATCTGAGCTCATCTCACTCATCTGAATGAAGCATCAACTGTGATAATTCTTACCCTATGAAAACCAGCACTATTTATCCATCCTTGTATGCTGGAAGGGAAACAGGCTAGTCATACTATGAATATCCAAACAACTCCCTGCTAGTATCACCTCATTTGAGATCTTAAGATATTTTTTTCCTGATCTGACCCCAACTTCTTCAGATCTGTGGGATCTGCTTCTTGAGGTTCACTCCCTAGCCATCAGCTCTTCTTATCCCAGCTTTCTAAGGAAGTTATTTTACACAACCCTGCTGTATGGCAGCTCCTTCATAGCAGCTTTCGAAATCGCTGGCAACTCACAGCCAAATTTAACAGAGCAGTAGAGATGTCAGTGTTCAATTTTCTTAAGAGTTTTGTAAAAATAGGTGTCTAGGTAGAGAAAGGAGAGATTTAATGAGTGCCACTTCCTCCCCTCAGGCAAACCCAGTTGCATCATCTTTGTGCGGAGGCTTCATTTGACCTCCCAGATGGACAGTCGGTGCACACACCCTGGCTGGCCAAATAGCACGTGTGGAGCTCCACATCAGCCCTGGCCACTCTGCCTTTTGCTCAGGGGCGTGATTTGCCATGACATGGACCTCTTAGCCCTTATGCATCACTTTGCTGCTTTCTGTATCTCCTGTGTTACTTTGACTGCCATCTCTGTCCTACCAAGATGTATCATACATTGCATCACTACTGCAAGTAACTCTGTACAACACCGTGTCTGTGCGTTGCTGCAAGGCTCCCACCTCCCCTGAAATTCCCAGCAGTGCTGTCATCACCTCTTCTGTGGTGTGTGACCTTGGCCCCAGCCTGACGCCAGGAGTTGCAGAATGCCTTAGGCTGCTCTTTCACCCAGAAAAAGAGGAATGATGGAGTGATATCCCATCCTCCTACAACACTGGCTCTCCTTTCGTTTCAGGAGCCAGTTCAGAATTGCTCTCCATGGAGTTGTTCTTGGCTACCTCATGGGCCATGTCTCTCTCTATTACCACGGCTGCTTTGTCTGCTTATCTAACACCTGCCTTTTCTCTCTCAAGAGCCTTTTCTTCTGCAGATTTCTACCATCTGGAATAGTCACTTGATCAACTTTAGTTTCTTTCTCCTTAAACATCTCAAGTACTTTTTTTATTGCCTGTTACCTTAGTATGCTACCTTATTGAGTGGGCTGAACATAGTTGTCTTTTTATGTTAGTTTACTGGTTTATATTTGATATTACTTGCTTGCCTTTCCCACATTACTGAATGGTGTAAAACACATCAAGCTGCATTTGAAATGGCAGATGCTGGACATTGGAGTAATGCACAGGATGTCACTGTGTTCAGCTGGAGCCAGCCTGCTTGCTGCTGATGATCCACTGCTTCTGCACAGATGGGAAGCTGCATTGAGAAGAGACGTGCAGTGCACTGCAGTGGAAGTGTATCTGAAAGAGGATGATAAATCACATATATCTGGTTGAAGTTTTAAATGAAGGAACCTACGTTTTCCTTTTAAGTTAAAATGTTTATGGTAGATGCCCTAGTGCAATGGAAACCAAAGCCATCTTTGAGCTGTTTACATAACATGTGGGTACAGCACTGTCATGTTAACTTGTGACGTGTTTTTTTCCATCCAGGTTCCCAAGCTGTTGTTTAATCTGGGTCTGGAAGAGCCACTGGTTCATGGATCTGCACAGATCACTGACAGAGGCATGGTAAGTGTTCCTTTTCCCTGTCGGTGCTGTTTCAGTACAGTCTGCATGCCTTCTGCTTCAAGAACTGCTTCCTAAAATTCAGCCCCACTTTTGATAGTGAAGCTGAGTTCTGAAGTGTGGAATTACAGTGTAGATGATACAGCCCAGAGTGTCCTCCTAGGCTCACCTGTGAGCTCCTGCCTTTCAGTCCATGTCTTTAAAACTGTTCAGTAAAATTCCGTGTTACTCCAAAGTTAGACACTTCAGCCTCTTGTTCCCTAATGGCAGTTGAACAGTTTGCCTCCCAAAGGACAACAAACTCAGAAGGGGTTGGTATTGTAGCTCTGCTTCTTGCTAAAGCATTTTGGCTGAATACCAGCTTTAAGCCTCCTTTTCACAGGTTTCACTGGGCAAACCTTAGGGAGTACTGGCAGGACTGTTCTTACCACGCTTACATTACTGCATGAGGCCTACAGAGTCAAACCTGCTAATGGAGATTTACCAACCTAATAGACCTTAGGAAGACTGTCCGACTGTCTGCCTATAGGATGCACCCAAAATTTCTAGTCTTTCCTCTGCCAAGGTTCCCTAAGGGTACATCATGCTACAGTTTGTTGATGAGTGCTTGAGACACACGGTTTGGAAGAGGTGTGTGGAGAACACATGTTGGAATGCTCCAGGTACTTTTGTGCCAGTTTCCATTCTTTTCTTCTCTAGGTTGGATCAGACAGCATCATTGGGTCATCCACACAAGTGGGGGAGAAGACATCCATTAAACACTCCATCATCGGCAACATGTGTACCATAAAAGACAAAGTTAAGATAACAAACTGCATCATCATGAATTCTGTTACAATTGAGGAAGGGTATGTCACCTCTTTGTATATTAGTCCCCTAAATTTGCTGTTTCTTTCTCTAGATAAATGCTGAGTAATGAATTTTAGTCCTGTAAGCAATCCTCAGCTGGAGCAGTTGATACAAAGGGGTGTGTTTCTAAAGACCAAGTCAGAAATAAGTCTCTATTAACAGGCTACAAATGCACAAGTGAAATGAATTAATGAGAGGGCAGCAGTCTTGGAACATAAATTTCTTCTTTTTAGAGGAGATCGTATCATCTTCAGAACGTGTAAGTTAAGTGGACACCTGAGTTTATATGACTCATACACACACATACAGACTTGTGTGTCATTCTTCCAGGCTTTATTTTTAGTGACTGGGTCTATGAGTATACCTAAAATATTTGAGGCACAAAGCATATTTCCAAGTGTTACGCTTACTAACTAGAAATGTCCTTATCACTTTTGAACATTACAGCTTCGCCTATAATGCCATTTTCTTTGGCCCTTTTTTGTCATCTTGCAGCTTTACTTTTACTATTGCATATGCTGAGTAATAGAATAAATGAATAAACTTTTCAAAGAGAAAATCTGCCAGCTAGCAGAGGTTTCCCATGCATTAAAGACACTAACTAAATAGGTAGCCTTGAGCTGTACGTTTCCAAATGTGGAAAAAGTGGCCTATCTATAATTGTTGATGTCTGCGTGCCCCCATCTTTCCATACATGCTGGCTTCCTGTGGATGTCAGTGGAAAGGAAACTGCTGATTGAGTCTGTGCAGGCCTCTATAAATTCCCTGCTCCTTCATGGCTTGAGGTTTACCTAGGACCTCAGGAAAAAGGCCAAACTCTTAAAAAATGCCAAGTTGGCTCTGAAAGTTGCCTATCTTTAAAAACAAAAAAACCCCAAAGGATGTGGGGTCTGTGGAGGATACTACTGTTACATAACTAAATTACAGGTAAGTATGGTACCTTACTGCCAAGTGTTTGTCTTTAATAGAAATCCACAGTAATTTCAAGCACATCATAAATCAGAATTCCGTTGAGTATAGAAAATAGCTGGTTTCCAGTTCAATCGCAAATGGATCCAGTATGGCTGTATCACAAGCACTGCTGTCATAAGAAGTACCAGAACCTCTCTCGTTTGATCATGAGACCTTCTGTCATTTTGATTAATGAATTGATGCCACAGTCATAATAGTATGGTTTTGCATATGAGGAGAGCAGCTCTACCATTAAATCACAGAGGCAGCGAAGTGTGTAAATAGTGCTATTTTTATGAAGAGCCCCAAATCAGCTAGTGTTTGTCTACAATGGTATGTAGTAGTATTCTCTTCTAAATCCTAAATCAAGCTCAGAGTCATTATCTTAAGCATTCCACAAACATCAATAAAGATGGTGAGATATATATATATATTTATTTATTTTTTAGAAGGATAAACTAACTTTCGGAGTAACATTTTTGTGAGTTTCTGGAAAATGATGTCATTGCTAGTCACTGTTTCTGAAAACAATGTAACCACCATTGAGTGAAAAACCTCCTAGTCCCCAGGGGTTTACCCGCTTTGGCCGCTCTGTGGTTACTGCACACTGGTTGCACTGGAGTCAGATTTGTCATTATTCTTCTCCAGCCAGAATTAAGACTATAGTCTGTGGAGCTTTATTTCAAACTGTGCTATAATGCATGTTATGTAGATCTGCACAGATACTGAGCTGATAAAATATTTCTTACTGCATCAAATTAAGTCTTAATATTAGTGGGGTATGAAGTCATGCATATGCAGGGAGTGAGATACAGAAACATTCTAGATGCTGAGTTATGTTGAAAGAAGACTTACTTGTAACTTAGTGAAGAATTTCTATGTATTTTGACCCTCTTTCATGACTTTGATTAAATCTGGTACATTTTTGTTAAAATGCTAACGACTTTTACCTGTGTTGGTGGATCCATTTGCAACAGGTGGGTAAATTGTCTGTGGTCTTGCTTGAAACTGCCCGCAATGGACAACTTCACTTTACAAACATCTCTCCTCTCAAGTGTCTCTAAAATAACTCGGGCTTTATCTAATCACCTCCTTCAGAAAACGTCTTGGACTTTAATTGGAAAGTCAGTATATGTTGGCTGATGTGGGTCGAAATGAGCATAATAAAGTGCCTTAACAGGTGTAATTAACTTTTTTTTTTTGCATAGCAAATACCCAACAAGTAAGCTAACTTTAACACCATAGAAGGTATTGCATGTTAGAAGCTTCTGAAATTGCAGAGAAGTGGATTAAAAACTGTGTCATTTAAAGAATATACATTTTAATGCTGACATGAGCAGCTCCACCAAACCAATGGACTAGTGTATTAACACCTCACCAAATGTGAGTAGTAACTGAAGGCTTGTCCCAGCACTCCTCATTGCAATAATGCCAACTTGAAGCAGTAGCCTGAGAAGGCTGCAGTAAGGCACGTATTATGGAAAGACAAAGCTGTCTAGATAACCCAGAGAAGAAAGAAAGAAAGCAGGTAAATCATGTCGGAAAATCGAGAGATTGGGAACAACCAAATGCAAAAATTACTTTGCATTCTAAGTTCATTTATCAAGAGCTATGATTATACGTGTCACTGCTCTGGTAATTCCCTTACCACTCTCATCACCTCTGGCTTCTCTGAGTTGAATCTTACCTTTCTTTCTTTTTTTTTTTTTTTTTTTCCTCCAAATGTGATCAGCAGCTTCAGTTCACTATGTCACTGTAGAAAAAAAACCACCAAAACAACAACGATGAAAAAGTTTTATCTCTTGGTGGTTTTCCTGTAACATGATTTGAGGACCCCGTGCCATGGCTCTTGTGGCTACAAGATCCACAAATTAAATCTTCAAACTAGAAAAAGGTTTTGAATAGCCTCATTGCGTTTCGTACCAGCTTCTGAAATGGATAAGCAGATTCTTTCTGGGCAGACTGGAGCACTGCAAGGTGCTTAAAACAAAACTAGATTTCTACTGTTAAGCTGTGGTTGGCTCGTTACTGGAGAAACAGATGTTATGACCTGGAAGATGACGACCTTCCCAACTGACTGTATGAGGAACTGAAGTTAGCGAGGACACAGTGTCATTGCAGATTATGATCCATTCTCCAGCTATGGCTGGTGTGTTTGATAGTCTGGAGGATCGGTAGCAGGGTTTTTGTTTTCCCTGATGCGTGGGGCTTCTGTTATGTTATATATGTCTACTGTGAAGTGATTTGAGTAGATATGAATCCCCCTTTAGAAGAGATTACAGGGGATTAAAGAAGTTAGTAACACAGGCGAAATAATTGGTAGTCCTTTCTTAATGTGTTTCCCACTGTGCAGCTAATTCTTCCATCAATGAGACAATAAAATAGCGAAGATTACATACGTGCTGAGTGATGGACATACTTGACCAAGCTGGGAGGGGTGTAATTTATACAACAGCACAAGTGCTGAGAGATTCTGACTGCCCAGGTGACAGGCGGCAGTGAAGAAATGGTTCTTGTTTCCCTCTGGACGGCTCCCCAGAGCTCAGTGACAAATGACTGCACTGAGTTACATAGTTGGAGAAAATCTGCTAATCAAGCTGAGATTATGTCCCTTGAAAACTTTATGTATTTGAATGCTCCTGCAGTAGCTTTAACACCTCTGCTATGAAGAAAGGCTGAGAGAGCTGGGGTTGTTCAGCCTGGAGAAGAGAAGGCTCCGGGGAGACGTTATTACAGCATTTCAGTACGTAAAGGGGGCCTGTGAGAAAGATGGGGACAAACATTTTAGCAGGGCCTATTGCAATAAGACAAGGAGTGATGACTTTAAAAGAGGTAGATTTAGACTACAGAGAAGGAACAAATTCTTTACAATGAGGGTGATGAAACACTGGTCTGGATTGCCCAGAGAGGTGGTAGATGCCCCATCCCTGGAAACACTCCAGGTCAGGTCGGACTGGGCTCTGAGAAACCTGCTCTAGTTGCAGATGTCCCTGCTCACTGCAGGGCGGTTGAAATAGATGACCTTTAAAGGTCTCTTCCAACCCAAATTATTCTATGATTCTAAGAATTATAACTGCACCATGATCTCTTCATAAAACAGAAATTACTGCTGTTGGGGTTGCAGACAATCTCACAGCAAATTGTGCTGACCTGAGTGTGATAACTGTGTTTCGCTTGGCATATTTAGGCACACTTAGCTTTCTTGAAATGAGAGCTAGATATGGATGGATGAATTTAATTTCAGGTTCCTGTTTTGGCTTTTGTTTTTGTAGCTGGAGGTTGGTTTGTTGGGTTGGACTTGTTTTTTTCAAAGATTGGCTTTGTTTTTACTAGTCTTGTAGTTCTACTTTGTTAACTTCTGGCAGCAGGAGCGTCTAATTGCTCTGGTCATACAGGACCTCATGCCGAAGTGTTCTGAACATTACAAACAGTATTAACAGGAAAAGCATGTTGAATCCTTTATTCCATCCCTTCAGATAAAGATTTCGAAATCTCTTGTTTGTTAGTAAAACTATCTCAGTGTATACACTTACCGAGAGGAGTTTGTCCATTTTGTCATGTGCACAGTATATCCTTCTTCCTTGGTCATGGAAAATGAAAGTTTCCCTGAGTAGGGAAAAAAAACCCAGTTCTTTGGACCACTTAGAGGTTACTTGAGGAGGAAAGCATGAAAAGCTTGGGTAAATATCAAGCCTGCAGTAAACCATACTTTGAAATGGTCTTGTTGATTGACATGCTGGTAGTCAGTACCATAGGGCTCTATGGCAGATTTAGTCTCTGAAATGAAGTATTTTGCTGCTTTTCTTTTTTCAGCGAGATACAGGAAAGCATTCTGCTTCAAATGATGTTTTTATGGAAATAGCAAGATAGCAGAAGGCCCAAGGTTTGCATCAAAATTTCACCTTCACAGCAAGGAAGTACCAGATCTTCACAGAGTAACCAAGGAAGCTCAACCTATCTCACTTACAATTTTATCAGAAAACTACTTATTGAGGATGACTGTTTTTGGATGATAGAAAAGATAAATATCTGGTTGTCTACCTGGCACACGCCAGAGAATTTTTAGCAGCACTGTTTACTTAGAAGATGGCAATCTTTATTTGAGTGAGTAACAATTTGAGGTCTATTGACCACCTCAGGAAGCTGTTCCACTGTTCATTTTAATCTACTTTTTTTTTCCATTTGTAGTGTACAGAGACACATCTCTGTTCCTGAGTGTTTTACAGTCTGCGGTCTAAGATGCTTTGTGTGGCACAGGGGCTTGCCAGCACAGGTGTAATTTGTGGGATGTAGAATCACGAGCTCTGACCGGCAGGTACTGCTGTCCTCTGGTATTTAACCGCTGACACTTAACAGTTCTCTGGCTGGAACTCTGCAAGGTTCCCCCTTCAGTTGTACAGCAGTGTCTTTATCCTGTCCGTCGTGTGGATATGCTTTGATGTGATGCCTCAAGAGATTCCTCACCACTGAACCTCTCAAGCTGTATCCCAAACTGGGAATAGCAATGGGAGAAGGAGAGGGTTCCTTTCAGAAAGGAGTTTTCAGCAGACAGTTGCCAGAGAGCCTGATGCAGTGCACAGCCTTGGTTCAGGAACTGTAAGACTGAGATTGCAGATGTGACTGAGGTTATTGTTGTGCGTGCAGTGGGAGGAACTATTTTTTGAACAATAACTTTGTCTCTTTGTGTTTGTAAAGCTTACAACATGTTGTTGGAACTACATGAAAGCATACTACCCGGAAGGAACTGCTGAAATTCCCCGTATGACACACTGCTAAGGTTACCTTTCGGAAAGGGAAGGAGTTAAAAAGACAAGCAGATAGGTTTGGGGTCAGGCTGCACATGATGACAGCAAACTGCAGAGCATTGCAGCATCAGGGAACTTGGAATGCAAGGGAGGTGACAGCGCTTTGGGTTATGAAAACTTCAGGGAGATGATGTGAGTATTGAGGACAGACGGAAGTGAGATGAGTCCCAGGGGTAGATGTGGTAAACCTTAGGGAGTTTTGATTTCTTGGGCAGAAAGAATAGGCTGGATTAATAATTTGTGTGAAGGACTAAGGTGCCCAGATTTGTGAAGGACTGGCACCAAAAATGTTAAGTCAGCCAAAACTAGCATCTTCCTCGTTCAGTCACAAGAAGACAGTAAGTTACATGTTGCATTTTGTTAAACGTGTTCTAGCTGCTTGTGAGGAAGTAGATGGTACAGATGCCGTAATGTTACTTGGTGAGGGGACTGGAGAAAGACCATGTGTGATTGGTTAAAGGCTGCTCTAGTTGACCACATGTCTCCAATTTATTGCTATTTTCTATGAGAAAATGTACAAAGGAAGAAAACAACAAGCAAGCCGAGGTGGATTGACTACTAACTGCAGATTGATTGTGAAGTTTATTGGTTGTTTCCTCAATAGTGCCAAATCAGCACCTGATGTAGGAACAGTGAGCGATTTAAAGAAAGTTCTAATTAAAACCAGGATGGAATTGAACATTTATAGGAGTTTGATGCATAAGTAGTCTTTTTCCCCTTCGATAGTGGCAGCACCAAAGAATGACCCTATTGACAAAGCAACATTTCTTGAAATTGTGAAATATATTTTACAGTACATTCCCTCATGAAAAGGAATGAGGAGATGAAGTTGTTTCCAGCACCATATCTTGCAAAGCTGGAAATAAAGATTTGCTTATGCTGGGATTCCCAAACATTTTGTATCTTGAACCATTTATCTAAGGTGGCTGTTTCCTTCTGAACACTTGTCTGACACTACCAGTTGCCCCCTGCCCTGTGCTAGCCCCAGAAAGAGGAATGGATTTAGAATAGATAACACAGAAAGCACATGAAAAGCGAGAACGTAATTCAGAAAAAGCACGTGCTCAACTTAAATATATGGATAAAGTGTATATATGAATAAAGTATTTCATGGATATAGATCAACATGAATGTATGAAGAAAGCTAGGTATAGTCCTTGCCTGTAGAAAGGGCTCTTATTTCCCTTGATTATGTATCAGTTCAGTTCTGTCCTTTCTTTCATACCTCTTGGTTTTAAACTGTAAATGTTTTAGTCAGGAACCATAATTTTCATTTTACTGTTTAATTCAATGCACATGCTGTATGAGATACTGGATAGAGGCAGCCCCTGGCTGGCAGAGTTTGCTTTCTGGAAGATAAATTGAAGAAGAGAGGGCAAACTAGGAAACCAGTGAGCAGGAAGCGATTGAACTACTTGCAGGGCTAGTTTTCAGTAACTTTCAACTAAAGTCAAATTCTACCGTATCTAATGTATTTAGGATATTTCTTTTCTCTTGTGAATGTCTGAACCATTATTACTAGCAGCTACTTAAAAAAAAAAAAAGTTTTCTTCTGGCTAGCTTCCTGGTACATCAATCTGCCTTAAATAAATCACCTGCTCTTTAATCTCAGATGCAGATGTTTCCCTGATAGTGGAGGGAGCTCTTCCCAATTTTCCAAACATCTTGTATATCAAATCTTGAACTTAAAGTACAGTTCAGCCCTGAAAAGTGGCATTTTAAAACATCTCTTCCCATTCTGCTGATCTGCTTCTTCAGGTGGCCGCGGTTATGTCTAACTTCAGAGCTATAAATAAGCTTCTGCCTCCTGATAACCACATGGGTTTAATCAAAGAGATTTTTCACAAATGACTGATCTCTGTTGGGTTTAGTGGGAATCTGAGTGTGAGTGTCTCTGGTGGTTTTGAAAATCTTCCCCAACTTGGGTATGGAAAAGGAAGAAATTGTCCCATTGTGCCAGAATCGTACCTTTAGCTTCCTGAGGGGGCTGTGGGGTTGAACAAGTTCAACTTGGCTCGAAGAAGCCAGGATCAGTTGTAAGGGTAACATTTAGAAAATCTTTTTCCTTGTCAACCTAGGCCATATGATACGGAAGCTGATTTAACCAGTAATATCCTATGGAGGGCTACAGCTCTCAGCTCAGAATTGCTTTTGAAAGACCTCAGAGAAAGTGTCTTTCTGCTGTATGTGTCAGCCCATTCAGTCTGACTGCCAGCTAGTGAGAAAGTAGAGCAAACCCAGAGATGGGAGTAGGCATGTAGTTTTTCTGCTTTGTTACCTGCACTTGGACATCAATAGCTTCTCACAGACATCAGCTGAGTAAAACTGTGCAGGACATGGTTCTCCCACTCTGCGAAAGAGAATTCAGAGGGAGGTCAGTTTTCCTACGTGTGGGGTTTCTCCTTGCAGTGTACTTTCGCTGAAGTGTGCAAAACCGAGCTTGCAGCTACATAAAAGGCCACCAATTTGGTTTTTTTCCAAGATCAGCTGGATTTAACTGAAGTTTCAGAGGTGAGGCACAACCTTCCAGGCGACCTCCCCCAGCAGCCTAAGTTTCACTTAATAAAACACATTAAGGTAGGTTTGAGGCAATCCTTTAAGGTCAGTTGAACTTTCACTGGAAAATACGAGTGCTGGCAAGTATATGCAATATGTAATGCAAAATGTTTAGGGTGTGGGGAAGAAGTGTAGAGGAGCCATACCACAGTGATGAGCTTGGCTACAAAAGAGACGTGAAACAAGTTCCTTAGCAAAAACACCCTCAGAGATGGGTGAAGAATTTAGGGGGGTTGGTAGAATGATTTTGTTACCCCCAAGGGAAAAAACAGAAGATCAAAGCCCAAATTCATTTAAGAATGCTTGCTTTGAAATGTATCTATAAATTATAGCATGTACTGCTGGCATCTTTGTAGTATTTGGTATTTACTTGAGTATATAATGTGAGATTCACAGTGCCCTGAGTTTGCTTGTTGGTGCGTAAAAGCATGTTGGTGTAAAAGTGTGTTGGTGTGTAAAGTTTGCTGGTGAAGGCAACATTTTGGGGTTCTCAAGTTTCCTAGTAGCATTTTAACTTTTCCCTGTTTTCCTATGCTGTTTGTGCCCCACTCCTGTGGTTGTGTGTCCAAGCCAACTCACTAGCTGACAGAGGGTTCCTTGAGGGGGTTGCTGGTGGGTTTTAGAGCTCTACCTGCCTCCTTGCCACCTCTCAGTGTTATTAAGGTGCCTACTGTGGCTTTTACGTTTTTGGTCAGGGCAGAATGGGATGTTGCTCCCATGTGTTACCCCTCAGTAAGCAAAGTAGCTGCAGAGGCATGCCACTCTTTGCTTTTAATTCCTGAATCAGTTTCTGCATCTTGTAGTTCATCTGGAGGAGCAAGAGACCCGACTTCTTGGCGTGGCAGAGCAGTACCAATAGGCTGTCCTAAGCTTTGTGCTCCAGGGTCTTTCTTCCTTGTGAGTGTATAGTTTTAAGCATTGCATATTAGACACCTCATTTGCTTTGCTGCCCAACAGAGATTATGTCGGGCGTTTGGCACAATTGGATTAAACTAGCAGACCTGGGTAACTTCCATTGGCATTTCAGGAGATTTGCTGTAAGGCAAACCTGTGACATTCATACCTTCCTAAGCTTGCACAACTAGGGCGAGAGCTGCAGTTGAGGTCTTGACCTCAGTTACTTAAGCCCCTTTCTCCCAGGAGCGTTCATCACTTTAATCACAAAGTCCTAAATAATCGCTGGGTAGCCTGTAATTAGGGGGTTGTATCTTGGACTCCTGCAGCCTGCTCCCAGTGTGCTGAGTGCTGCGTATTTTGATTTCCCATTCCTCCAAAGGATGTTTGATCTCAGATTTACACTTTAGAAAATTAAGAAGGGTACAGCACCTCAGTCCCCTGGCAATCTTCCTGCTTTTAGTGGTAGGTGCCTTGCTTTTCCTACATATTGCAGCGTTGCAGCAATTGACACGCTTGATTTAAGAGTCTGATTTATAGACTGATACCCAGGCTGAAAGTCAGCAGTTCCAGGGCTGTGTAAATCAGCCTGTCTCTGGGACTAATACTTCCTTATTTATAATTTCGACGGGAGATGGAATTCTTTCTCAATTCTTTACATTTCTTTCAGATGCAATCGACCACCCTGTCCTTTGGTTTAAAGCTATGTGACTTTGCCACAAATAGAGGGAGGGGAAAGTAAGCCGAGTCCAGGAACTGCTGCGCTATAAAAGCTCCATATTGTATGCTCTTGGACTTTGCTTTCTCCCAGCTTCCTTCAAGCCCACACAAGAGATGGACTTGAGGTTTTTTGGCTTTCTTCCCTTCCCCCCTCCCTCCATACATACGCTGACCTTTTAGAAAAATAAATAAAAGATAAAGAAGGACCTGGAATGTTGCAGAATGTGTGTACATTTTGCTCTCTGTTGTTTTCTGCTGGGATTAGTTGTTTAC
Organism: Baryphthengus martii; assembly: GCA_013396935.1. Lineage (NCBI taxonomy): Eukaryota > Metazoa > Chordata > Aves > Coraciiformes > Momotidae > Baryphthengus > Baryphthengus martii. The sequence continues at coordinate 84,288 of VWZK01012899.1, forward strand.
AATGGGGGGAGAGAGGGAGGGCAGAGGAAGGGAGGTCTGTGGCCTTAACTGAAATTAGTGGCATTTCGGAGTGATCTTGTTAGGTGGTCTGCAGTTTAAAGACCTAAATCCTTGTAATCCCCCCCATGCCTCCTTGGCCACTACTCCTTTTGCTCTTGTTCTCTCACTTTCAAAAAAAAAAAAAAAAAACCAACCACCCCAAAGTCAGCCTCTGTGTCTCTCAGATACAGGCACATAACATCCACGCACGCACGCGTGCACAAACACAGACGTACACGCACACTCGCACTCGTATGCTTCCATCTGCACATTGTACCTGTATAATAAATTAATGTCTTAGCTACATCTGTTCCCACTACAGGACCGGGCTTGTAAAATGCTCTCTCTAGAATGCAGACGCACACTGAATATTTTTATTTATTTTCTGAAAAACACCCAGCTGCCAGACTTTCAGTTTGTGATTACACTTAAAACAAATTCAAATTGAAATTTCAGCCATAAATCAAATGCCCCAAATTAGTTCCTCTTGTGGGTTTGAACATGCTCTTTGGATTTTAAGGTCAGAAGGTATCCGTTTTCACTGTGCTGAAAAGTTTAAAAATACACTACATTTTCGGGGAAAAAAAAATAAATATGGTTTGCATTATAAAGCTGTACATCAAATGTGTGCGTATGCGCACACACAACAGTGTTGATGGAGCTGGATGCTGTCGGAGCACCTTTGAGGGCTAATAGCACCTAATTGTTAAGCAAGGCAGGAACTGCGGTGGCTGTTTAGCCGAGGAGAATAAAGCAGAGTGTCCCGAGATGTGAGATTTACCCTGTAAGAGAATGAAAGTTTATTCCTTACTCTTCAACTTTAAAAAATAGTAAAAATTAAATAAACACGCAAAATAGTTCTCTTGGCAGGCTTTATAACTTAATTTTTTTTAAAAAAAAAAGAAAAGCATTTACAAGTGGTTTCAAAATAGCTGTGCTACATCTGTCAGCGGGTGAAGGGAACACCCACAAATTGTGTTTTTATCTCTTGAAATTTTGTTCCACTTGAGCAATAAAAGCCGGATTCGCTGCTGGTTTGTGTGATTGGGGTAATCTGAGCGTTGAGTATGGTTTTAAAACTTCTGCAGTTGGTTGGGTTTATAAGTTTTAAGAAACTCCCGGGGTGGCAGAGTTCTTGAGTTTTGTTTTACCCTGGCACCAGGGAAGGTTGGTTTGTGAGCACCTGGCACAGACAAGTTCATCTTGGTTCCCTGGCTCGTCCCTCCCGACACATGGTTTGGCAGAACCCCCCCCACACACATCTTTGATGTCAATGTCATCCGCAGTTTCTTGGTTACAATGCTATTCTTTCTCCAGGAGTTGAAAAACTATCCCCAAGTAGGCTCTGAACACACATTCAGTATTCTCCAGCCTGAACTCCAGGCCAACAGCTTAAATCCCCTCTCTGTTGGGGAATATTCTCCTGTGTGAGGATAATGCTGAGAGGTGTAGTGTACTTACGGCTGTTCTTGTGCTCGGAAGAAGTGATAGATGGTGGGAACCTAAAAGTTTGCAGGGGAAAGCTCTCATCTGACTGACTCGAAGCGATGAAGGAGGAGGTATTTTGGAGTGTGCGTTTTGGATGGGAGCCATTTCAATGGGAAGTGAGCAACCTCTCCCATCGCCTTTGCTAGTCCTGTTGAAAGCCAAGTCAGGATGGCAGGGGCGGGCGATTCTCTCTCCACAGATTCATTCCCTAGTCCTACTGCAAATGCAGAGTTGCTGTCGCTTTCTGTGACTGCCGTTGCACAAGATGATGGCCTGAGCCGCTGCGCAGGCACACAAAGCTATTGGAAAGAAAGCAGATCGTGACAGTGTGAGAGCAAAGGCAGGCGGGGGTCTGCTGTGTATCTTTGCCGCTTTTTATCTTATTAACATGTTAGTAAAAACCCTGCCAAGGCAACCTGAGCTGGTTACTTGTAGCATAATTGCTCATATTGCCTCCTTACAGGTCAGAGGAGGGGGAGTTTTAAGTGGGTTAAAAGAATAATTGTTCAGAGGGGACAGTCTGTTCGAGGGGGGTCGTAACTGCTAACCACTACGTCTGAGGTCCGGTTTTATTGCCTTTACTCTCGTAGAATTAATGCTGGTTTTGTGGGGCAGATGGTTTCTACTCCAACTCACACAGGCAAGAGAATTGTAATAAGTTTAATGGCAAATTTTGTATACTAGATAATAGTAATGTGTGAGCATCTGAATACTAGAAATTAATTTTAGAATCGGTGGTCTGGCGTAAGGATTGACGTTTCTCTCTTGTCCTGGGGACCACAGTTGGCTAGCTCTCCATTCAATACAGAGTTGAGGCTCAGGGCTGTGACCTGACCAAAACCCCTCTATGCTGTTAGTTCAGACTCCAAGGTAACAATTCCATCCACGAGCCAGCCTGACAGTGCGGTGCAGCCATGTTTCACCAGTGCAAGGAACAGTGGTAATGCCTGTGATAAAGGCAGGGAATAGCTGTAGGTCATTAAACTGTAGAACTTGCCGTGCAGAAAGGCACCAAAGCCAAAAACTTCAGACTGAGATCAGCTGTTTGACTGAGGATAGACTGGAGAATATGCAGAGTAGTTGTAATTAGTATTAGCAGAAATACTGAGGAGAAAATATGCAACGCCATGGTTCACAGCAGGATGAATATGGGGTTACATGTCTCACACCATCTTCCCAGTCAGCTGGTTTTGCCATGTGTTAGACTTAGTATTTTTAGACACTTCTTAGCTGGGTGCCTTCAAATTTTCTGTCCTTCAATGACTTCTACCTGTCGTTGCACATGTGAAAATAAGGAAACAAGTCATGTGCACTGTAGTTCTTTTTTTTTCTCTGTAACTCTGAAAGAAATTACATTTAATACCATTTACCACTACTCCCGATGCTGAGTGAACAGCATTTTGGGACATGTCACGGTTACTAGTAAACATTCACAACTTCAATTTTACCTCTTGGAGGGGCTCAGACCACTGCGGTGACTCAACTCAGCATCTCTCAGTAGAGGGATTACAAAGCCAGCACTTGGACTCTGAACTTCTTTCCTGTCTGGACAATCAGATCAGCAGATTTGAAAGCTGATTATCACAGATTCAAATACCTTTCAGAAGAAGGTGGCTTTTGCTAAAGCTTCATCCTACGTAGCATTTCAGACTCTGTGCTGTCAAAGGCTTCGTGAGTGTGAAGATATCCAAGCCAGGTAGAGCAGGTCCAGGGTGGGTTTCATTGGTAAAGTACTGTAGAGTCATCATGCTTGGGTGCTTGAATGTAGCATGAACAAAGCCGACCAGCTGAGGTATTGACCTGCCTTCTCATCAGCCTTTCTTAGTGCCTGGCAAGCTGGAAACTATGAAACTTCTCAGCAAAATTCACTGGGAAGGACTGGGCTGCTGCTCCTCTTTTTAAGTCAGAAGCTGAGCAGAGAAGCCACCTCCACAGTTACCCAGACTCTCTGGAAAATACGAGACTTGATCCAGTTCCCAGGTCCCAGGCCAGTGTCATGTCTATGAACTCCTCTGGCAGTATTTATTCTGTTAAGGAAATGTAGAGGAAAGCTGTTCTAACAGGAGGTAAAACTGGAAACCATTTTTTGCAAAGCCAATCTGACAGCTGGCATTTCGATTTTTCCAGCAGCTGGGTATGAGGATCAGGAGAGTAATAGCGGAGTTTTTGAGGAAAGACCAGAAGTGAACCTACTTACAGGCTCATTAGATATTCTGGTGGATACCTTTGGTTTGTACCTGTCATTTTAAATTACTTTCTTCCTTTACTTTGTGTTTACGTTGTAGGTGCTGTCTTCAGGGCAGTGTTATTTGTCATAACGCTGTGATAGAGAAGGGTGCAGACATCAAAGACTGTTTGATTGGAAGCGATCAGAGGCTGGAAACCAAAGGTAAGTAGAGGAGCTGTATTTACAGTACGTTTGTAGTAATTTTCATAATATTTTCCTTGAGATTTTACTCCTGCTTCTTCATGAAGTGCCAATTAACAGTGGCAGTTCTACAGTGTGGTGTCCTATAATATTAGGATTTGTTTTTCATGGAAAGTACAGCTTCTTGGCTAAGAATAGTTCAGGGACTCGCTCCTCTGAAGTTGGCAGAAAAGCTCTGTTGTTTTTGTTATAAAGAACAAGATTGGGTGCTGAGACAGTCTTTTCCCAGAGACCACAACTAGATCAGCCTGAAGTTGTCCTCAGCGGAAGGAGCCATTAATTTGACCAGTAATCTTTGTCATTGGCAATGCAGTCAAATTTTTGATCACGCAGACATCCTTCTCTTTGTAGATGCCTCCAGCCCAGAGTGCCAGCGTGCTCCCTTTCGCCTTGCTCCAAGCAAAAGCTCAGGGTGCAATACAGCACTAGCTGAGCTGCTGTGCTCGGGGCTAACTACAAGGGGCAGCTACATTTAGATCTGCTTTACTGCTATGAAATGTTATTTGGGGGCTTCAGAGAGGTCACAACTGCGTGGCCCTCGCTTGGGCGCAGTTAAACCTTCCAGTGGAAGCGTGCGTGGCGAGGGCTCAGCTCGGGGGTAACCGCCTGAGTGGAACTGTTGATTTCCTGCCCTAAGAGATAATGGGCAGGAAATGGCTGTCTCAGTGACTGCATCCCAAGCAGAGGGCTTTTTAATGAATATTTATAGTTGGGGTTTGGCAGATCCCTGCTCTAGGGTGTGGACTGAGGACAAAAGTGAGTTCCTTTGCAGGCTCCATGTGAAGTTATTTAGTCAGATTGGGACTTTTTTTGCTCACTTTTGTCTTTATGGGTGGATTCCCGGTTATAAATGTCCTGATAGAGAGCAGGGTTTGCACTTAATATAGTATAATGTAGCCTGTTACTAGCTATGCATATGATAATTTTTCCTTTAAATTGAACTAGAAGTGAAAAAGACTTGTGAAAATGAAGTATTGACCTTGCAGTTGCAAGTCTGAGATGTTGTAGGAAACACCCAGTGAGTGTTCTGTTTACTATGGTCTTGGTCCCTGCATATCAAAGTCTGCGCCTGCTCATGGCTTTGTCCGTCGCGTTGGTCTGAATGAGTGGCCCTTGCAGGGTTCACTGCCTCCTCCTTATCACTGAAGATTTGCTCCCCTGAGCATAGAATCATGAGATTGGAAACGACCTTTAAGATCATCAGGTCCAACTGTAAACCCAACACTTGTTTAGTCCACCACTAAACCATGTCCCTAAATGCCACACCTACACATTTGCATGAATCACTAGGAGAGCTGAATCAGGTCACTTTTTGTTGTTAACCTGCAGCATGAACTATGAGGAGGTGGGGTGTAGATTTAGCTAATGTTTTAGGAAATAGGAGTGCATTTGATTTCTTTAGTAGATTATATCAAACAAATATCACCCTTGGACTTCAATCACATCTGCTTCAGTAGTTTCTTCCAGGGTGCAGATCTTAGTCTGGTTGATTTTACTATGGAAACCTTTCTTCTTGATCGTCATTGTCATCCTTGTCTGAATATTTTTCAGGGTCTGTAGATATATTTGCAGGGAGAGTAATGGAGCTGTAACCCATAGTTCATTTGCCTGTTCTTGCAGAGTCTGCTGCTCACCTCTCCAAAGCTTAAACCTACTTCTTAATGACTCTGTTAAACTGTTCACAAGCGTATGATTGGTGTTAGCAAAGACACATTCAGGTAGATTATGAATACACCATTATGCTGAGCAAGAAAAAATAATAAAGCCTCAGTTCTTTTCCCTGCCTCAGTTTCCTAACCATTCTGGAATTTCTTTGGGCTGGGGGTCGGGTTCTCCTCGGTGGTCTGGGATCTGTCTGTGAAGTTCATGACTTACTTCCTGAACTGTGGAGTCTTTCCAGCCCAGCATGTCTCTTCTGACCTTGGCTGGTCCCATGGTAAACTGGGCCCTCTCTTTTTCGCTGTGAAAGCATGCCATGACTTCCTTTCCCCTGCCCAAGACTTCCTGCGTCTCGTGCCAAGCTTTTGGTGTGGCCCCGTAAGTCTGTTTCCATATTCCCCCTTTCAACAAGACTTTGGCTGTGTTGTTCTCTTTGGTAACTTTTCCTTCTTCAAATCAAGCCTCCGTGGCCAGGTTAGGAAAAAAAACCCACTAGTTCTCTTGGGTTGGAGCCACCTTTTGTGCAAGCTGATCGCACTTCAGCAGACGTAAGCGGTAGCAGCTGGCTCTTGACCCTAGTCTGGGGGTTACATGCTAGAAACCTCCTCAGCAAAGCTGCATACGCCTTCCCAGAAACTTTACAAATAAAAATACAGCAGTCCAAAGCATCAGCCAGGATTCACGAGAAGTAGAAATATCCCTGAATCATCCTACAGAGCCCCAAGCAAATCCCACAGTTGACTTTGCTGCAGAACTGGCTGTGTGCTCCCTGCTCAGCCCTGAAAGTCCTGGCCACGCTCCCCAGGCGGCTCGGGGTACAAGAGCTCTTTGAGCCAGTGGTGCACTGACCTCCTTTCATAAAGTGAACTCAGGTCCTATGCAAGGAGGATGGCAGGAGAACAGCTACCACAAATGACAGGCAAGCGTAACTCAAACCAGCTCTGATCCCTTTCCTTCTGTGGAATAATATGGGCAAATTTAGGGTGGTCCAAATGGTACAGCTGGGAGTAATGGAATTGAATTAAACACAATTTAGGCTGGCTATCTGGAACGTTTTACTAACGATGTGGTCTGGTAGGTTGTGGGATAATCTCCCTGGGGACATGGTGGGAGACCTCATCACTTAATAACGGGCTTGGCAAAGCTCTGGACACCTAAATAGAGGGAACACTCCAATACTGATTACTGGGGTAGATCAGATGCAGCCAATTACTTTCAACCTGAAAAGAAAATTTAGAGACACAAGGAGGACAGGTAACTGTCAGCAATGTCGTCTCAGTTCTGCATTGACTGCTTTGACTTCAGCCCTATCACAGCACTGCCAGGAGATGGAACTTTTAAGTGCCTCTTGAAGTCAAGGTATGGGGTTTTATTAAACTTCTGGATTTGCACGCCATGCCTCCTGAGAGTCGTACTATTCTCTTCCTACTGCTTTTATTACCATGGTTAGGAAGCATCCACTTTCCTTCCTCTTTGATTAAGGAATTTGCTAGCAGAGAATTAACAGATGGGCTTTATGAAAGCTACCTCACGCAGGTAGCAGTTTGAAAAACATGTTGCTACCTAAGAAAAAGGAGGTAATTATTAAAGGGATAGGAAATGGCAGGCAGCAGTTCTGAAAGAACTTAATTGCACAGAGCATTCAATCACTGTGTTGAAGACAGTTATTAGGATCATGCTTCAGCCTATTTGATGAACCTATTTTTAAAGAGGAGCTCAAAAGCAGCACTCATTCATTGAACCAGGAGTAGTAAGAGGGAGTGCTGGTGATGGGCCTGTTGAGGAGTCAGATGAGCCCTAGAGTCGATGAGTTCAATTCCCAGAAGATTCTCTAGGCCAGATTCAGCAGGGAGTACATTGCACATCTGTATAGGTTAGCCAGGAAGAGGCATATACAGTAAAGTGGTCTAACCTTTCTTCAAAGCAACACTGTGAGTAGAGAGATGGTAAAGACACACACAAAGGACAGAACCAGCAAAATCAACACAGAACTCCCCACCATATCCCTCGCCTTCATCTCTGTTGTCATTGAGGCAACAATGTTTTATGTGCATTGGCTATTAAAGAGCCAATGTCATCTGGGGACAGCTTGACTTAATTGCACACCCAAAAAGTGCATTAAAGTAATGTTGTTGCTGCAAAGCACATGTTCAGAAAGGGAAAAAATACCAGCAGCCAGGATGCTGATGTAATCATAGTTTGGTATCCTGGTGCATGCTTAGTAGTAGCATTGCCTCTGTGATCTGGCTGTAGACTAAGACTTCACTGTGCTTGTTCCTGTGTAGTTCTTATGGCACCACATATTTTTATTTTCCTTGATGCCCTGACACGGTTAACACTCAGAATGAGTAGTGCTTGCTGAATGCGGGGTTTTCCATAATCCTCTTTTTCCTGTATTTTTTCATTTTGTATCTGAAACTTGAATTACTGTACACTGTGCAAGAGACAAGATGCTTCCTTTCTATGGCCTTCCTGCAACATTTGTCATCTTAATGCTTCACAACTGTTAACAACCTCATTTGGACCTCCTCAATATGAAAATGGTTGGGTTTTCCTCCTATTTTACAGAGACCTGAGAGACTGGGAGATTCTGATCATCTGCCCGTTCATTTGGACTGACCAGCTTAAGTGCTGAAGTTGCATTTTAGAACTAGCTGCTAGAGATTTGATATTTTGGCCTTAGCATTTTCTTTGTAAATGTTGGGAAGTTCAGTCCATTGAAAAAAACTCAACAATTTTATTATACAGGGTGATATTGGCCCTTGAATGGATCATTAGCAGTGTCAGAAACTTGAACTCCATTGTACAGCCTTCTGCTGCTTCAGCTGATGGAGGCTAGTTACTAGTAGTCCAGTTACTGTAGTCTTTATGCTCCTGCCCCCAGCATCAGCCATTGGGACCCAACTACATCACCTGTTTCCTACCTGAGCCTGACTCCTGCTTCACAGGTCCCCACTCTGGCTGTGTCCCAGGACCAGACTCGTCCCATTCCTAGCGTTCTCATTGGTTTTTCCTCTAGTCTTTCTCCCATGGAGATTCTTCTTTTTCTCTTTTACTGGGTTATTCTCCAACACCCAACTGATTCCTCCTCTGGTCTGACCGTAGCTGCTATTCCAGTCCCCTTGCCTAACAGTCCCATGCTCCATTTCCCATCTGTCACTCACCCCTGACTGCTTGGAGTCAGACTGCATCCCTTTCCGTACCGCCGCTGTGCCCAGGCAGGATCGTGTTGGGCACAGGAGGGGAGCGGTTCTGTGCGCAGTGCTGCACTAGTCCGTAGAGCAGGGATACAAGTGTGGAGGAAGCCCTGTCTTCCTCCTGCACTTCCATGTTGAGAGTGCTCGCTGCAGATGGAGTCTCTGGAGCTTTTAGCTGCCCTCCTGAGAACATGTGCAAACAGATTTTTTTTTTTTCCAGAGGCTTATCACATAGCCAAAACTGTGTGGTTTCTCACAAGAGCAGAAAAAGGCACATATCCAGTAAGGACTGGCTCCCGTTTCCAATCATTTTCCAAACCCTGTTCCAAGCCTGGAGTCCTAGGACTTCTCAGTGAAACAGAGTAAGATTGTTTTATTTCAATGAGGGCCAAAGAGCACATTTTTCTCTAATGTCATCCTCTGAAGGCAGGTACAGTTTATGAAACCTCCACCTATGAATGGGTGACTGCTTGTTAGGATGTGTCATCCCAGCCAAGATTTAACAGGATAAGTACAGGAAGGAACTGAGGGACTTTCTGATGCTATTGCTGCATTCAAGTAGGGGTGAGCATCTGCTCTTGCAAGATGCTGAGTACCTCCTGGTGAAGTCTTCAGGAACTGAGAACACTTAGCACAACACAAGGTCGGGATCAGAAAGCGTGCTGCAGTGCAGATGGAGTTACGAAAGCTCATGAAGAGCAGACACAGACTAAACAGTGCACACATGTATGTTGTGCTCTGGCGTGCAAGATGGGCTGGAGATGATGTAGGAATGGTGCAAATTCATAGCAAAACTGAGAGGTCCGTATAATTTTTTCCCTGAAGTAGCGTAACTACTGAGTATCCCTGACGAAGATATTAGTTGGCAGTTAAAACAGGCATCTCTTAAATAGTTGTCATTTTTGTTTCAGTGGCTGTGCAGTGACTACATTTCTAACTGATCCTAATAAGCCTCTTTTCCAAGTTGTATAAAAATGGTTTATGAGTTCTGGCCTCAGCAGTGGCATAAAACTTCCCTAGACTTTACGCATCCAGCGATGCTTTGTCCTCCCCTCTGCCGCTGGGGAGTGTCACACTTGTACGCACTGTTATTCCCAGCCAGGGAAGTTCAGGCTTCTGGAGTGAGCGGGTTAAACGAGCTGCCACATTCGCAGCATGTCGATTGTGAAGTCTACCCATAAGGCAGCAGTTCGTAACCTTGTGGAAATATTTTTACATGCTACACACAGAGAAAATAACCACTTGTGCTCTGCTAGAGTTCAGCCACATGAAAGAGCCTGGAAGAACACCCCAGTGGACGCTGAGAAAGGAAAGGGACCTGTCCTTGCACCCAGCACAGCGAGCAGCAATGTCCAGGCAAATATGGCATCTCTGCCATCTTATCAGGAAGTGGACAGAGTCTTTCAGGCTGACGTTTCTGAGATCCCTGCTTATATTTGCTGTGAGATGGTGATACCCCATGAGAGCGCTTCAATGGATTCAATCCAGTCCCTTTCTTAAGAACTTTGCTAGGACTCTGCCCCAATACTAGGACTCCAAGCGTGTCCGCCTACCCAAGAAGCTTGCTGTCTTAGGCACATCCCCAGTTCTTGGTCTCCCTTTCCCTTAACTAACCTTTCTCTGAGACCCTGACTGGCAGTTTCCCATACGCCTCTTTCAAGTTCCTTCACTCCCCCCATTCATCTGCTCCAAACCACAGTAAATTCGTCTCTGTTTGAGCACCGAGTTCAGCATTGCCTTTACCTTACGCTCCCAAGACACGTCTATTCCCTAGATGGGTTTGTGGGCAAAGGGGTTAATACTAGTTGAACTATGAGAAAAGCCTCAGCTGGACTGGGTGAGTACTGGCACTGTGCACTGGTGGTTGCTGGGGATGGGTATAAAGCAGGGGTGAGATCTCTACTGCCCGTCTGTTCCATTCTGTGGGCTGGAGGCCCCAGCTGTGGGCCAGAGCAGATCTGCCTGAAGCTACCGCCAGCCCCATTCTCAGTGCCCCTGGGGTGAGTTGCACATCCCACCCCTGGGAGCAGGTGGGGTACCCAGCTCTGGGGGAGCATCGCTCCCAGAGGCCCACGGGCTCGGCCGACAGCTGCACAGCGGGGCTGACGTGGCGTTTGAGAGAAATCTGTGAGACGCTCCTGGCCTTTGGGGCCACAGCGTGGTCACCCCTGATCTCCAGTGATCCAGTAAGTAAAGCCTGGCTGGGGAGAGAGCAGGCCTTGACTGGAAAGCCCCACTGCTCTGTAAACACAAACAAATCAGCCCCCATCACCTGCTTCCCTTCTTTATCTCTACATGTAATTTAAAACACCCTCCAGCCTCCCAAAGTCAAGCTTCAGCTGCTTCCCATCCCCTTAAGCCCCTTTAGTTCCTCTCCTCCCCCCCCCCCACCTCCCCCCCACCTGGCTGCTTTTCCAGGNACAACAAGGAGATGCTTTCACATGGCTTTTAAAGGAATGCTCCGGCATCCCCTTTCTGTGAGCAGCTTGGCAGGAACCTGCCAGGAAGGCTGGGGAGCGCTGGGTCCCCGGCCCGCTGGTGGGGTGGGTTTGTGCTGGGCTGCGCAGTCATTTCCGCCCCTCTGTTTATTTGCATTGCAATTTAGTTTTAGCCAAGCACCAAAAGCTGAGCTGCTCCCCTGCTCTCCTTGCCTTGTGCGTATGTTTTTAAGGGGCTAGTGTACAGTATGTGTAAACAAATGCCTTCCAAAGCAGGAACGCATCTATAACGAGTGACAGGTTTTTGATTTACGCTTAGTAAAATCTCCGTGGACGCTCAGTTCAAGCACCCAGGCAGACTTCAGGCTGGGCTGCGTCAGCACGTTGAAGCAAAGTGCTAATCAGGAGGTTGAATGTGTTGATCAGCTCTGGGTTTGCTTAGCACCAGATGCTCCCAATCTGAGAAGATCTCGGTGAACATGATTTAAGGTTGCACGGTCCAACTCTAAGGCTTTCTGAAAGTCCTTTCTCTAATCCCGCTTCTTTCTCTGTGGGCTGAATGCATCTGTAACCCTGCCAGTGTCAGATAAAAGGCGGCCTGGTAAGAAATCCCTAATGGGGAGCTGGAGAAGGAGAAGGTTGCCGAACAGCTAAGCATGTGAGGTACTTCCTCCTCCCCCAGAGTTTCAGGCAGAGTTTCTGCATGAACTGAGCTTGCTGGTACCAGCCAGAGCCACTGGCAACTGGCAGTCACGGCTGATAATAAAACGCTATCCGCAGCTCAGCTCTCTGGCACAGACAGTGGAGTCTCAATTCCCTTCCCTCCCCAAGTGTGGCTTTGGGAAGGGAAGAGGGAAGCAGGGTGAATCCTTATCTGCCTATCGCATCCCCTCGGGGTGCGGAATCGGGCTTTGTTTCTAGCAAAACCATTCGCTTTATCGCTTAAAAACTTTCTCGTGGATTTGAGGCAGGCATATTCATGTGTTTTCATTTAATCTTTATAAGGAGAAATGAGTTTGGTGATTTCATGTGAATCTCTGAGGTGGCAGTGACTTACTGGGCAGGAGGTGTGTGCCCACTCCAGGGAATTGGGGCCACACAGATCCAGGAGGAAACTAAGGACATGGTTTAATGGTGACCTGGCAGTGCTGGGTTAATGGTTGGACTTGATGATCTTGATGGTCTCTTCCAACCAGAACGATTCTGATTCTCTGAAACAGGCAGAAGGATGGGAGATAGGGGAATATGTGATTTGATATCCTCTGTGACTTTGGCTACTTTAATTCCCTAAATTCACTGCTGCCTCGGTTTCCTCATCTGTAAAACAGGAACGCTCTTATTCACCCACTCTCAAAAAGCGTTCTGAACTCATCAGGTGTAAAATGCAAGATATCGTAAGGCGGCTACAAGCATGTCAGCGCAAAATACAAGTAGTTGGTACCACCTTCGCAACAAAGTACGCGACAAGACCCGTCCCAGCTCTGCACATTTAGGACAGTGCAGGATGCTGTCTGAAATGAAGCAAGAAGCTCCTTATTAAAAAATATTGCCACAGATAACCTATATATAGAACCACAAATTGACATGGCTCTTTATAAGCCTTAGATGAAGGCGTGTTTTATCTGCAGAGGCATAACGTAATTACTCTCACTGGATGGTAGCCAGGGTCTTATTCACATCATAGAAATCAAGACGATAGGTAGTCTGCTTGGAGGATGTTCAGGAATGGAGTCACAGGAGTTGCTAAAGGGCCTGATTGAGATATATTGGGAAAGTTGTTGGGGCTGAGGAATGTTACAGCAAGAAGTGCTGCAGGTTGGATTTGAAGTACCTTGGCAAAGCTGTGTGGGGTCCAGGAGGGGAGGAGAGAGGCGCTGAAGGCTGGACTTGGGGCTATTGGCAGAGATTGTGTGGTGCTACCTACATCGTGCTTGCACCTGGCACTTGTACACTCAGTCCCTCATTTTCCTGAGCGCTGCATCCACCTTTGTTTGTCCTGCCCAAAGTGCTAGAGATTGGGCTCCACATTCCAACCTCGAGCTCCTAGATGTTAGCAGGCGGCTCCAGAGTTAATGATCAATTGTTGCTAAATACCCCAAGCAAAGAACTAGGTGGCTTGATCTGATGCTGAAGGTGAGAAGCGGCTCCTTGATCTCCTTATTTTTGCCTTCATGAAGGATCGCTGAAAGGTGGTGGTTTGTCTAACCCAACTCTGTCCCCTGGGATAAAGAGACAGCAGGATCCATATGTTTGTGGGGTTGGGTTTGTAGTGGGAAATTATCTTGCCACAGACCAAAACTTCTTTAAGTTTATTGAGTGGGTTTTGATCGGACCTTTTCTGGAGCAGTGGTTTGCATGGTATAAAGCGATGTCTTGAATTCTAAACCAAGGGAAGCATCCTATTGGCCTGGCCAGTCTGGAGATTGCCAGGGATTTCTTCATTTAGCCAAAGGTGGCATGTTTGTTGTTCTGCAGCAGTCTTGCAAAATCTACTCCCCTAAGGGGAGGAGTTTTAGGTGGGTAAATAAAACACAACTCATTATTTCCATCACCCTTAGCTGTCCACTCCCACTGCTGTGTGAGGTGTGGGAGACAGCACAGCCTCCACCAATGTATCCCAGGACCTCACAGGCCTTGATGCTTTATCCCAAGCTCCAGAGCCAATTGTTATTCCCGACATGCAGCAGGGGAACTGGAGAGCCTCAGGGCACGGGTCAAACCACCTGAGCTCCACCTGAATAGGTGTACTGCTCCCAAAGGGCAATTTAGATTCACCGCTCCCACCCAGGGTACCCCCAGGACACCCACTTCGAGCACACGGGCTTTGTGTCCGCTCTGAGGCCGCATGCTTGGGGTTTTTAGGCACTGGGCTTTCAGTTGCGTGTTTTTATTATTTTGGCTTTAGATCCCTTATTTGCAGTCCTTCCCTGGCAAGCTGCTTTTGCATTTTAAAGGGAAGGCTCTTTCAGTACAGTGCATTAACAGTGCTGGGGCAGGGCTGACACATTAATGGGCCCACTGGGGCTGTGCAGAGCTCCTGGGAAAAGGCAAAGGAGTGACCTTGTGGAAATTGCCCTCCTGAAAAATTTGCTCCATGGGAGTCTTGAGGAAGACTGAGCACCATTCCCCTCAGAGACGATAACTGTTCAGAGCTCCTACTTCACATAGACACTTGTGGAGAGGCTCCATCCAGACCTCAGTCCAGGAGGGAGAAGTTAGGTTTACATTTTTAAAAAAAAGCAACACTCCTCTTTTTTTTTAAGCTACCAGAGTTGAGTTGAGATTGCTGAGAGGATCTCATGCTGCCTCAGTGATGGCCCCCCAGTGCTGAGCAGCCTCTTTCCTCCCCATCTTCCATGCAGTTTGAGGACACACAGCGCGTTCTAAGGCCAGGGTGAATTACTGATCTTTAATTTTATGTCAGATATCAATGTCTCAATCTAGGTGTACACCTGTCAGCAGCAGCTGCGACTTCCGTCGGGCCTCTCTTGTTTAGTAGTGACATATACATGTGAAAACTCTCATTAGAAACCTCCTGATGTTTAGTCAGTTGTTTAGGCTTTTGCCATATGTGTGGGATACTGTCAGAGAGATGCTGGAGTCCAAAGAAAGGCAGCAAATCGGTGTTCGAGTTCCCCAGAATCTGCTTTTCTCATTTGTTTTAAAGTTACAGATTTGAAAAATGCAAAGTCTGAAGCACTGCTGCAAAACTCAATTCCTCTTCTTTTCCTCCCTCTCTCTTTCCAGCCAAACATGTTAATGAAGTCATTGTGGGCACCGAACAGCTGATGGAGATATAACCCGAGTGGGTTTTAAAGATGATTTTATGGAAGCCAGCAGCAGAACCAGATGTTCAAGCATCGTAAGATGATCCATACAGATCAGGACTGGCAAGGTTTACCCTGTCATTGCTGCTTTCCTGTTCAGCTTTAGATCTATGTCTTAATAAAGCATTATTTACAGAGTGGTGTGTCCATCAGCCCCTCCCCCCCCCTCATTGGGATGCGCGCGGGTTTGTGCCGGGTAATATCGGTTCCTGCGCACCCGGCGAACTCACTGTACTTTTCCAGCAGAAGGGAGAGCGGGGACCACACAGACTGTGCCCGCTCCAAAGAATGACTTAGCCGCCCTCCCTGCGATGTAAACCATGTCCCTGCAGCCCTGCGCCACCGGCCCGGAGCCTGGGAGAAACCGCTCGCGATGCTGCTTGTGCATCTCATCAACGCAGCAGGCGGGCAGTGAGACACAGCCGTAATGCGGGCTGCTCCTTGCAGCCCGGCGCCTTTGCCAGCCTCCTCCTCCTCCTCTCTCTCCTAATGCTGCCTTGTAGCACAGAAGTGTTTAAGCTGCGTCTCTTCTGTAATGCAGTTGAGGAGTTGGGCGCTCGTTTCCATCAGGGCTGGGTTTGGTCCATTAGTTGGAAACCCTGCCCGAGAGGATATATGTGAGAGGGTTGGGGGAGTGTGGGGGGGAAATAAGGTGTCTGCGGTGGGTACCCTCTGTCTTATTTCCATGGTTCTTTTGCTTGTCAGGCCGCTGTTCCCAATCCCAGAGAGAGGTCCCTCCCCGCATCTAGGTGATCTGTGGATGACGATACCTACGCCTGTGGGAAGAGTCAAACGCGCTGATGTGAAACGCACAGCCTTGTGGTCAGGGATTGTGCCAGGGTTGTAAAGCACCTGGATGGGACTGAAACACAAGCTGTTCTTTAATGTTTATAAATTGGACACAAATTCCTACCTAAAAGCTGTTTATTAGAATCTAGTAAGATTCAACAGGACATTTATCTGCCCCTGGCAGTTGGACATCCAGAGGTGCTTACAGCAGCTGGCTGGGATGATATTTCGTTACCCGAAGTTNCTGCCCGAGGTAAGGAGTGAGCATCGCCCGCTCCCGCGGGGAAGGTCCGGGCTCTGGGGACTCGGAATGCACGGAAGGAGGGCGGAGGAGTCCGGGACGGGTGTGAGTTACCTCCGTGTCTCCCGGCTCGGCGACCCGCTCTCTCCCCGGCATTGTGGGTGCCGGAGGAGGCCCGACCCCGCTCCGCAGCCCACGGAGCGTGGCTGC
>VWZK01012899.1:100637-112877 GCA_013396935.1 Baryphthengus martii
CCGGATCCTACCTCCCTTCCCTGGGCAGGGGCTCCGTTTACCGGCTCCCAGGCTGATTCTCACCCTCTCCTCAGGGCAGGGCCGTGGGCCAGAGGGCCCCGCTGTGGCTGCGGGCCCGCTTTCAGGCGCTGCTCTTCGCTCTGGGCTGTCGGATCCAGCGGCACTGCGGGAAGGTGCTCTTCGTGGGGCTGCTGGTGTTCGGCGCGCTGGCCGTGGGACTGCGGGTGGCCTCCATCGAGACCGACATCGAGCACCTCTGGGTGGAAGGTAAGCGCGGCCCCGCGGGGTCAGCCGCCCGTGGGAACGGTCCCGCTCGCGGCCGTGGCTTTGTCGTCGGTCCCCCCCCACCCCAGCCCTTGGGGNGGGTGTCCCTTGAGGAAAATTACTGTTTCCTAGCTAATTTGACAGGAGAGAGATTATAATCCAGACATTCCCTGAGTTTCATAAACAAAATCCCTCCTCTGAAGGAGCAGATTGGAATGGAAAGTATGGGTAAGGATGAGCTTCAAGGCCTTTGACAAGGCGCAGGGAGAAGAAACGCGCTGCCGTTCAGCTGAGGTTTTGCCTTGTGTATGTGCACAAACACGTTCCTAAGGTACGAAGCCTTTTCCATCCAAGGATGGCAGAGGCTTTACAAAGGTTAATTAAAGAGAGCTCTTGTCTCTGTGTGCGGCAAAGGAGCGAGGCATCCATTTTGGGTGTGTAGAAACAGAAGCAGAGTGGAGCATAATTACCTGGCTTTGCATTTTACCAGAAGGCTGTGGGAAAGCCGAGAGAGGTCCGCAGGGACTTTGACTCACGGTCCTTTTGCTTAAACACAAAGCCTTCGCCCTCTCTGTTCTTAGGATACATCTTAACTTCTGAGAAGTCTGCATCCCCTTGCTTAACAGCTACAGCTTTACCTCCTTGTGCCTTAATTATATGTTAAAGTCTCAGTCCTTTTGTTTCGCTAATTTAAGAAGAGGGTGGGGGGCTCTTTACTGTGTTGGTTAGAATTTAGCATTAATTTAGTGTTCTCTGACACTTGAAAACCTGGCCGGGATTTGAGGCATTTTCTTTTCCTTTTTGCCTTTTACGACCTGCAGGTGTTTGGTGTGAGATAAAAGTAGATCCCAAAGTGAGATTTCACAGCACAAATTATCAAAGTGAAGATTCACTCTTGATGTAGTCTACGTGTGTGGCAGTAATTATGAAAAATAATTCAGGATAATAGGGCCTTCAGGAATCCCAAGGCAGGCACTGGGAGGTTAACCCTTCCGTATCTAACCTGGTCTCCATGCCGCTGTCATCATCAGGTGAGCAGATGATGGGTTGACTCAGGCAACTTTACAAACTAAGTGCTAAATGTTGCAGTCTTGAAGAAAATCAGGGAGGCAACCAAGGAAAGGAAGTTCTGTTTCCAGGTAGTTCTGAGTGTGGCCGTTTGGTCCTAGGTCATAGAGACCTTCATGAAGGTGTTACTGGTACAGGCTGCTCACCAGCTTTGAGGAACAGGTCACCTCTCAAATAGCAAGTCTCCTCACTTTGCTGCTCTGTGACACCGAGGCAGCTGAGTGTTTCAACCAGTGTCCATCACAGAGCTGTTTGTTAGCACCAAGGCAACATTTCTCTGAAAAGATGGAACTTCTCAGCAATGTAGGTGCCGGTGCTTTCTGGATAGGCTTGCCCCGAACACTTCTTTGGCAGATGTACAGTAATAGTTGACATGAGAAGGTTCTTGTAGTGGTTTGTCACACTCTGCATCTACACATAAGTGGGCAGTTCTGCAGTGAGGTCCTTCCCAGCATGTCTACAGCCAGGCTGATTTGCAAGGTACGAATTTGAGAAAAGTATTCACTGAGCTGTTGCAGATACCCAGGGCCATAGCTCTCCTCCCTCGGCCATTCATGTTTGCTTCTGTGGGTGACTGTTGTGATCTTTTAGGACACAGCAGCTCATCTGACCCTTCTGAGGTCAAGCCAGAGTGGATGACTCCCATCTTCTCGGCAGCCTTGGAGCAGAGCCTTGCGAGTAGGAGGCGAGCAGCCAGCCATTCCTGGGGACAGTGGGTTTCCCACCCCACCGATGTTCAAAGGGATGCAAAACCTTTGCAACAAGCTTTGATCTTGTTTTTGGGACACTTTTTTGGCTTGTGGGCGGCAAGGGGAGAGGAGCACCAGGCTGAGCAGTCATATGGCCTCAAGTCCACAGGTCTGGCTCCCCCATACCTAACAAGTTGATGCTGTGTGTGCAGCCCCAGCCATAGGACTCTCCTGAACCTCTTGGAGCTGGACATCATGAGAACTCACAGGTCTTCTAAAACTACCTCTGGTCTCCAGGGTTTATCGTGCAGAACTGTGTTGCTCCTGCTGGCTTCTGCAGTCCACTCTTCCTTCCTCTGGCTGCCTGGAAAGAGTGTTTTTCACTATGCCCTGCCCATTCTTTGGACTTTGCTGGTAGGACCTTCTTGTCCCAGGAGACCAGAATTTTCCTTACAATACCCTGCAGCTCTGGGGAGCACCAGTGTTTTCCAGAGGTGCCTTGTTGCCTCCATGCTGGCCCATATCTGCAGCAAAGGCCAGTGGCTGCTCTAGTCTCTGCTAAGGGCAGGGTTCGATCAAGCTCCTGGTGGGGCTCGCAAAGGAATTGCCAGCGATGGTGTCGGTGTGACAACCACATACTGCTCAGTACGTGGCATAACCCACGGGTCCCAGGATACCACAGCAGCCATCAGTTCTGTCCTCCTGTCACATGTGGCCATTCCCATGGCCTTTGGTCACCTGTTTTAAAGGACTGAAGGCTGCAGTGGGCAAATGGGGACTGGGTCCCTGGGCATTACAGGTTGCTCACCATGCCCCATCCCAGCCCCTTTTCACTGGGCAACCTGCAGGGTTAATTTAGGGGTATGGAGGGTCCCTCACTGGGGTCCAGCACCCAGCAACCCCCCAAGCAGCTCTGCAGCAGCCAGCCCACGGAGGAGCGCTCGATTACTCACTCTCAGCCGGGCGGCTGATTCCTGGATCCTGTTGGTTTTCACTCCATCTCCTGGGAGCCAAGGTCCACAGCCGCGCCTGTGCCTCCCAGACGGGCCGGCAGACGAGAACTTCCTTCCAGGCCCTATAGACAGACATTTTATATACGTTAAAATACGTGTGTATATAAATACAGAAAGCAAGAGCTTGGGAGAGCTTGAGTCTAAATAAACTTGTATGTTTAAGGCTTTTAAAATGCTAATGTTGAATTTCAGAGGAGGGGGGACTCAAGGGGATTGTTGGACTGAGCACCAAGACAGCTGATGAGCTTGGATCGGTGCCTTTACAATTCAAGGAAAAAATGGAATAGTTTGGGAAGGAAAAAGGGATTTTCTTGTTTTTGTTTTTAGTAGAAAGTAAAAGAAGCTGCTTTCTTATTTGCCTCCCTCCCCCAGCGCCGGAGCAGCGAGCGACTGGTGTTGTATGCATAAGCTATTCCTTTGTGCAACATCTAAATGGTTAATTGTGTTTGAGGAAGATGTACGGGCGAATGGAGGGACCACCCAGCAAGAGACAGACAAGAAAGAGCGATCTCTGAAATGTTTAACCAGAGAGAGAGCAAAGTTGTTTAAAAATATTTAATTTACAACATTCCACACTGCTGATTATAAATTGGCCGTCCAAAAACACTGCTGCATGCGGGGAAGGATCCAGGCAGCATGAAACAAATTCTTGTGATTGTTTTTCCTATCTTCCTCCCTCTTTTCCCTGGGGAGTTTAACCCCAAGGCGGGATGTGGGTCGCCCCAGGCAGGGAAGGCATGACCGCAGTCCCCCAGGACCACGGGCTTCCATCCTGGTGCTAACACCTGCGCCCAGGGCTGGGGCAGCTGCCTGCCAGCGCTTGGGAGAGCTGGAGGGGACGGTGAGGAACAACCGGCTGGCAATGCTGGTGGCAGTGACGGGCACATTTGAGATGGGTGGTGGGTAAAGGTCCTACAGCCCCTTCGCTGTTTTCACCCCAGCATCAAGATCCCCCCAAAGCATCCAGTCTTGCACTCCTGGGCAAAGAAAGCCGAGAATACCCCAGCAAGAGGTTGGGAGACTCGGAGAGCCAAACCACACCAGGCTGCAGAACCCATGAGAGATCCCTCACCACCGTGATGCTGCCTGCTCTTTGGGTCAGCTGCGCTCGGCCACATCACCTCGCCATTCCCAGCAGCACTGGGAAGGAGCTGGAACCTGGGCCCTCACAGGGTCATTGAGCAACAGCAGCGTCTCCCCCTGCTCGGGCCTTTCTGCAAAGAGGGTGGTTGGTTCCGGATGCCGGGAAGAAGGGATTTGGCCATGCTCTGCTCGCAGCCACTGCTGATCCACGTCTGGCTTCAGTGCACCCAGCAGCCCCAGGCTCTACTCCCGCTTTGTGAGGTGGCTGGGGCTGCTCTGCAAGGAGGGATCGTTCCCTCTGAGCGGTGGCCAGGCCATCTCCCCCATAACCGTGCAGATGGCTTCTGCTCCCACAGAGATATCCTTTCCAACCTTCGTAGCCCGTGTTCCTCCCATGGCCAGGGTGGGCTGGAAGAGGAGGCTCCTGAGCTTCCTATCACGCTGTCCTCAGGAGACAGGGCAAGCAAACGATGCACATGGTGGGGGGTCAGCTCCTCCTTCCCCAGCTAGCCATAACCCTGCCACCATCCACCCTCACAGACATCACCTGAGGAGTTGGAGAACCACCATGAATGCCCAAAAGGTGCTAGGGAAAGGAGAAATTTGCAGCACCCCCAGCCAGTGATCTCATGCTGCAGGGGGAATCTGAGCAGAGTTGAGGGAAAGGGGGATGCAAGAAAAACCAAGATCCTAAAGCAGTGGCTACTTTTGCTGCAGATCCCTCCTTGGCATCTCCTTGCAGATCCTGCTTTAAAGAGCAAAAGCCCTAGCGCTTTCAGCTCCCTGCTGCCACAGGGCCCTGGCCATGCAGCCACCTCCCTGGGAGCCCTGGGGAGCCCTGGCCATGGGGGAGGACAAGGATCTCATCATCTCCCACCAGCTCTCCTGGCATGAAGGGGGCACGGGGAAGGCTGTGGGCTCTTTGCTGGGGATTGACGCAAGTGTCTAACCCCTAACCGGCCGGAAAGTTTCGCCGGCCACCTGAGCGCTTCCTCGCGTGCAGCAAAGGCCTGCGACGGCCCAAGGAGCTGGGGTGGGTTTGGCTGCTTGCCTCGGTGGCGAGCTCGGCTCTCGGTGGCTGAACCACTCCAGGCCGTGCCAGCCCCAACCGGTGCCGGGAGCGAGAGCAGAGACAAAAGAGCTTGTGTCCGCCTGCCAGCAGCCGGCCCCGCCGAGCGGCCGCCCGCCCAATTAAACCGTGCCCGCTTCCCATGCGGCAGGGGCGCTGGTGGGCTCGCTGGCCCCCTGCCACCACCCACCAGCCCTGGGAGACCCCCACCCTGTGGGGCCTCCCCACAGGCGCCAGCGCTCCAGCAGCCCTTACCGGGCATGAATACGTTTCCTTGGGCTCCCAGAGCGGGCATCTCCAGCAGCTCATCGTGCTGGGGATGGCTCACCCCATCTCCAAGCACCCCTTCCTCCCTCAACTTTCCCAGCACCCACCAACGCAGTCAGTAGGGTGCTGAGCATCCCTCCCCACTCCCGCTCCTACCAAGGGCCAGGTCAGGATGAGACGTGGCGGCAGCAGCTGCCGCCGGCGGGAGCATCCCCACGCCCAGTCCCGACCCGCAGGGTTGGTGTCACATCCACTTAACTGGCTCCAAAATTCCCTCGCCCTGACACCTTGTTAAATACCCACCAGGGGTCACAGTTCCTGGGTTTCTTTTTCCTGCTTTTCCTTTACCCTGCTGAGACGTTTCGGTTGGCAGGAGCTCCCCCCTGCTATTAGGTATCTTTCGGGGAACAAGAAACCTAGATCACTTACAAATTAATTTGGAGTTAAACCTACAGAAAATGAGAAACATGCTGCTTTGCTGGAGAGAGAGCGCTTGGCCAGCGATCAAGAAAAATATATCCAAACCGCCCGATGCGGCGCGCTCGGCAGCGGCCTGGGAAGGAGGCTGCGCGCTCAAGGTAGCCGTCGGCTGCATTCGGGCACGTTTTAATGGGGCCGCGGCCTTTCCTCCCAATTAAAACCGTAGCAAACGAACAAAAGGGAGAACCTGCTCCCTGGCGTGCGAGGGGATGTGCGACAGGACGTGGGGAAGGCCGGGGTGCAGAGGGAGGAGGCGTGAGGTGCAGCGCCGCAGAATGGGGGTCTGCCTGTCGTGGTGGGGATGGGGACCGGCTACGGGCACTGCTCGTCCTATGGTGTACAGACACTATCGCACCAGCATTTCCCCATCACCACATCCCCAGGGCTGCAGCAGCTTGTGCCAGCACCCGTCCTCAGGGGTGGGCACCATCTCCCCTCGCCCCACAGTGGCCTTGTTGGCTGCAATGTTGGCCCCTTTGGCCAACAAGGCTCTGCGGGGTGAGGGGATGGGAAGGACGAGTGGGTGAGTGGAGGCGGGTGGTAGCAGCCCCCTCCTGTGCCGGTTGCTCCCAGAGGGTTGCAGGCGCGGGACTGGCCACCACCACACATTGTGTCTGCGGCATGAGCGGCTGTGCCGGGAGGGGGCTGCGCGTTGGAGGCCGAAGCGGCGGAAGAGCAGTGATAAGATAAAAGGTCTGCTTTCCCATGCCGAGGAGCCAGGGGGGGCGCGGGGCGAGCGCCGAGGCCACCCAGGTTTCAAGCGCTCGGCCTCGGCGCCTGACCCCGGCACATTCAGAGAGCACTTCCTAAATTTGTCTCCTGTGTTCCTGACTCACAAGCAATTTCCTCACCCATAAAACGGCGTCAGCATGAAAGGACTGGCCGGGACACCAATTACTTGTCACCGTTTTACCACCCTGCTGCTCACCGGTTCGTGGCCCCCAGCGATGCCCAGCCAGGATCTGCCCCATCCTCATGGATCCTCTCTGCCCTGCACAGCCAGGGGGATGGAGTGGTCAGGGTGTCCTGTGCTGTGGAGAAGGTACCATGGGGCAGAGGGAGCCCCTGTGCCCAGCCTCTCATTATTCCCCCACGCAGAACCATCCCATCCCGCATCTCTGGTGCCCCTGGGTGTCCTAAAGGCATCTCACAGCCCAGCCTTCTGTCAGGGAGACCTCAACCATACCCAGGTCCCTCAGGCTCACACTCGTGTTATTCCTGTGCTGGCATTGTCCCCATGGTATTAAAGATGCTCTGATAGGGCTGCATTTGAGGGAGCAAGGCTCCATCATCACCAGCGTAGTGACATAGGACTCGTTGCTGAGCACAGCTGATGGCCCTGCCATAAAGTGCATGGACCCCTACCAGCACAGGACATCACCATCTGATTGCCTCCATGCCCTGCCTTGTCCCCATTCCCTGTGTCTCTGTGCCACCTCAGCTGTCTGTCCCCAGCGCTGGCACACCCCCAGCTGCTCCCATTCCCATGGGGTGTGGATGGAGATAGGCTGATGCAGAGGGGCAGGGAGCTGTGGGGGTCTCGGGACAGTCTGAGTATACCCAGGACCCCCAGGAAGCCCCCATCTGCCTCCCAGGAGTGGGGAAATGTTGTGCAGCTCTGGCCACAGCCCAACCTTCCCCAGCAGCAATTACCCACCCTTCTCACAGCAAATCGCTCCCGGCTCCGTGCCGGCAGCGGACGAAGTTTGCCCAGGGCCTGGCGAGCGCCACGACGGCTGCTAAACGGGTTTTATGGTGGGATTTAGGGACTTTTCTGCCGGGTAATTGATTTGCCCAGGCAGTAAAAGATCAAGGCAGGGGCTCAGATGGTGGCTCCCGGCATCTGCCCACCGAGTAGGCTGGGGCACTGGCAGCTCGGGGCATGGCCAGGGACAGTGATCCCTGATGTCATGATGCATGGTGTGGGGCATCATAGCCCCACAGAGATGGGACAAGTGCTACGGTTCCGTCCAGGAGCCCCCTTGCAGCACCCTCCCCCAGCATCCTCGCATCCCCCTCCCCAACTCCACCACAAAACAGCCCCCAAAGGAGACAAAAGGGGCTGTTTGGGGACCTGCCACCTGCTAGTCCCCATCCTACAATACCGCAGTAAAGAGGCACCAAACAAAGGCCTTAAAATCCTAAAGGGGCCCATTCATTAGGGTGACAAAGGGGGAAAGAACTACATTATCATAATTAATCCCGGTGCTGGCGGTGGGTGGCAGGGCCCTCTGTCTTCCAAGGTGGTGTGGGGACTGCCGGTGTCACCACGTCCACACGCTATTGTGCGCCGTGGCCTTGCGGGGCTTAGGCGGGTTTTAAGCTCTGTAAACACCGCAGGACCCCCCCCCACGGCTGCTGGAGATACGGTCCTCCCCCTCAGCCCCTCCCCAGCCCTGGCTGTTTGTCTGCTTGCTGCAGAACCCCCTCCAAAATACCAGGGCTGGAATGGGTCCATCGTCCATGCCCCCTGGGTGCACCTGCCCCTGAGATGAACAGGGGCTGGGGAAGGGCCCAGGCCCCTGGCTCCTACTGGCAGTGCTGGGACAGGCGCTCGCTGGCCGTGTGCCCCAGGTCATGTCCCTTGGAGAATTACCCTAGGTGGGATGAAGCAGGGACCCCTCTGCTCCCTCCCCGGGGCTTTCCTTGGCCTCAGAGATGGGGCTTTATTCCCTCCCTGCTACCTCAGCCCTATCTTTGGGACCAGGTGGACTCTGACCTGGGGGACAACCTCTCTCCCCTCCTTTTCACCCTCCTGCTGTTGGGGAAGCACAGGGAAACTGAGGCACAGTGCACACACAGAGAAGTGCAGGGATTTTGAGGGATGTCTCTAATCCCTTCTGGTAGATGCTGCCTCCCTCCTCCATCCCTTGATACACAGCATCCCTTGGGACACACACGGTGCTGACTAAGGAAAGCAATGGGGCAGAGGACACCAGGACACCGCCTGTCTCATCTGGGAAGCCCTACTTGCACCCCAGGCTCTCCAGCCACTCCAATAGGGTCCCAGTGCTGGGGGCTGCACAGCCCCAGGGTCCCTGGGAGCCTGTGCCTGGCTCAGGGCCGCAGCCGGGCGGGCTGTGCCGGTGCTTGGGAGAGCACCATCTGGTTTCCAACTAACAAACGCCCGATGCTGGCTCCCGGCAGAGGAGTTGCCGCTGTGGTGGCGGCTGTTTACAGCGTGCCGAGGCTCTGGCACATCCCTGCCAAGTCCCCTCTGCTTTCCCCTCTGGCCACAGGGCTCTGGGGCTGCATCACAGCCGTGCAAAGCCCAGCTCCCCACCCCAGCCCCTGCCCAGCCTCCGCTTGCCCAGAGGATGCCGCTGCCCACCGAGGCCATTGTCCTGGGCTGCCCGTCCCCAAGGAGTGCCCACTGTGGCCTGGCTTCTGCCTGCAGGGATTTTCCCATTCCCTTTGCTCGGCAGGGTGGGACACACAGTACGAGGACAGGGGACAGGGTGGACTCCCCAGCCACACCATCCCCTCTCCGGGTGCTCGGTGGGTGCGGTGCCCTGCACTCCCTGACTCCCACCATATTGCGCCAGCCCCCGGCGACAGAGACGAGGAGTGAGGAGTGAAGGGGAGCAGGGGCCCCTGGGTGGCCCCGGCACAGGGGCAAAGCCCCGGGTTCCCTCCTTGCACCCACAGCTCTTGCAGCCACCAGTGCTGCAGAGACACTGCGCAGGGTGGGGGCTGCACGGAGCCATTTGCCTTTAATTGAATTTATTTGTTACAACCCCAAACAATGTAAAGCAGGCTTCTCCCAGGCTCCAGCTGCCTGCCTGCCCATTAAAATACCATCTAGAACAGCAAATCCCCCCTCCCGCCTTGATATAAAACAGCCGGTCAGCAAGAAGCAGCAAGCAAAGTCTCCTTGCACATGAGCAGATCCCCAGCTCCCTGTCCCAGTCCCCCAAGGTTGGTCACTTGCCGGGTTCCAAGTCCCCTCCTGGGTGGCTCCGGGGGAAATGAGACTCCTACAGGGATACCCAAAGGCCATGCTTCAGAGCAGACCCACTATCCGGGAGCCCATCAGTATGATGTTAGGGCAGGGGCACACTGAGCCCCATCCTGCCCACAGGCATTTTCCAGTTGGGTTTTCAATCCTCATTGTTGTGACAGAATCTGGCCATGTTGCTGGGGTTGTCACAACCCCCCTCCCCTGCAAAGCTTGGGATCACCAAACCAACCACTGTCCTGCCAGGCCCTACATCCTCTCACTTGGGGCACAAGTCACCATGCCATGATGATGTCAGCTGCTGACGGGGGGACACGGGCCCTGAGGTGGGGGCAGCTGGTCCCTGGGGATCATGGTGATGGCGGAGTGGGCAGCAGAACAGGGGTGCATGGTGCAGAGCAGGCAAGGGTACCAGGGATGAGCCTGCCACAGCCAGTCATGTGTGGTGCTCATGCAGCACAGGAGCATGGAGCTGCTGTAGGTGAGCACAAACAGGGTCAGGGAAGCTGGTTCTGCAGCACTGGGAGCCTAGGTCACAGGGAAACCCTTGTCACCTCCGGATGGGGCAAATCCAGCTCAGCTCCAGACCCTGGCAGACACCGAGCGGGTCTCCATTGACCATCCCACAACAGTTCCAAGGACATTGATGTCATTTTCCTACCTGCAGGGCACCAGTGGGAGAACCCCAGGTCGAAACCAATGGTGATAAAAAGGGAGTGGATGGAGAACGCGGGTCTGGGGAATCTGCCATGCTGGAAAGGAGGGTGACAACTTAGTTTTTAAAAATTAAGTTCATAAAAAGCAGTAGCTGCCCAGCAGCAGTGTGGGTCCACCAAGAAGGAGGAATGGTGGGGCTGTTAATAGCGATCAGGCAGCAGAAGTGCTGAATAGCTGTTTCCCTTCTGAATTTGGGGACCCGCCAGATGCTACAGACCTAACACTGGATGAGGCAGAAACCCTTTATGTGCCGCCAAGGCCCCGGAGAGCTCAGTGGCAGCGGGTCAAGCTGGCCGGAGCCATGGCCGAGGGACATTGAGGAGCGACCTGAGAAATTCAGTTTATTTGTTGGGGTGTTCTCCATTTTTGGCCAGTTAGCAAGAACCAGACTGAGCACCACGATCCTTGCTTCAGGGGACTGGAGTGGGCAGTGGGAAGGAGGATGCACGTGGGGTGGTTGCTGTTCTGTGTAGGTTTAGCATGCCCTCTGGGTGCCCCCAGCAGCTCCTCAGGGCACCATTCCTGGTGGGAGCAGCACCAGGTCTGTCAAATCAAGACCTGAGAAGGGTGCAAAATGGGCAGAGAAATAATCCTAATTACTCCACAAATTATTGGTGGCATTTATTTATCCCTTGCCCTTTTGCCAGCCCCCTGTCCTGTGGATGGGAGTTCTGTGCCTCCGTGCTTCCAGCCCTGGGGTGTTGGACTTGGCTTCCCGAGGCAGGGGATGGGGCAGCACTTGTGGGCACTCCCAAGAGTAGGGTGTCTTCCCGCCCCCCACCATGGCCCTGGGGGAATATCTGGCCCTCAGCAAGGGCAACTGGCACGGGGGGTGAGGGGACACTCTGCTCTTGAAGTGGAGTGGGGTGGTTTGTTCTTGGGGAAAGGCATCGTGGGTGGGGGATACCTGGTCCTTTGCAGGGAGGACAGCTAGCCTGGGAGGGTGGCTGCCTATTCCTTTGTGGGTGGATGTAGGGGGATACCCAGCCCTTCAGAGGGCTGCCTATCGTTCGGGAAGTGGCTATGGAAAGATGCCTGGCCCTGGAGGGGGATACTTGGCCCTTAGAGTGGCTATGGGTTATGGGGGGAATGCCTGGACCAAGGACGGTAGCTATGGAGGGATGCCCATCCTCGCAGAGATGTTATAGGGGCACACCCTGCCTTTGAGATGCACTTGGGGGGGATGTCCATCCCTTGGGGCAGCTCTCTACACTTGTGAGGTAACTATGAGAGAAGAACATTCATTACTGGGGGCAGCTGTGGGGTGATGCCCTGCTTGTGGGGTGCACATCCTTGGGGAATAGCTATTGGGGGCTACCTACCCTTAGAGAGGGAGGGTCACTCCGGGGAGATGCCCATCCTTGGGGGTGGCTGTGGAGGTTGCCCTGCAGATGGGGTTTGCTATGGGGTTTGCTGTGGGGGATGCCTGTCCCCGGGGGGGACAGAGTGGGGGTGCCCACCTCTGTGGCGCGGCGAGGGGGGAACTCGCCCATCCCCGGGGGTGTCTAGGGGTCACCCCAGGGCTTGTTGGGGTGCGGTAGCCCGCAGGCGAGGCGGGCCAGACTGGGCCTCCCCCGGTGCCGTCGCGCTCCCCCCCGCGGCGGGGCCGGTCCGGGCCGTGAGGGGCGGGGG
>VWZK01012899.1:113195-141530 GCA_013396935.1 Baryphthengus martii
CCCCCAGCCCTTGGGGGAGTGGGTTGGGGAGCGGGGGGCGCGGAGATGCGGAGCCGGCCCGGAGGCAGGTGACAGCGCGGGAGGAGGAGGATGCTGCCAAGATTTTTGCCTCCGGGGCCACGGGGAACGGGGCCGTGGATGCCCAAGAGCGGAGGTCCTGTCTGCGCGGGTGCATAGTGGGGAAGTCGTTAAGGGACGCTCCCCTCCACGCGTGTCCCGGCGGGTTCCTTGAGCAAAGCTGCGGTCGCGTCCCCGCAGGAGCGGGACACGTGCGGCGTGGTTGGCGTTTGGCACCGGCTGAGCCTGTGCGTTCCTCTCACGCGTGGATACCCCCTTCCCGTGGTGCCGCTCCCCTGCCGCCGGAGCCCTTCCCCGCGGGAAGAACCTCAGGGGCCGGTCGCAGCCTCGTACCCCGGCTCGGGACCCCTGCCCGGAGGGGACAGAGGAGCGGGCAGGGTCAGGCAGGAGCAAGTCCCTGTTTCCGAGTGGAAGCGGCTGATCTCCCTCCTTTGTTATTAATAACTCCAGCGTGGATTTTCTCTCCCCCCTCCCTGTAGCTCTGCTCCCCAGTGCTGAGACTTGCTTTCCCTATGCCTCCCTTCTGCTTTGGGGGTCCCGGGGGGGGGCGTATCCCACATCGCAGCCCCCCATCACGGCCAGGCCCTGGCCGGGGAGGGGATTCCCAGCCTGGGGTCCCCGGCGGGGTGCTGTGCAGGGGCAGATGTTGCTCAGCGGAGGGGTGTCAGCCATCTTTGTGCGGGAGCGCTGCCTCCTCCCCCACGCCCCGCTCCCTGTGTGGTCCTCAGCTACTCTTGGATTTGGTTCAACAATAGAAGCAACTTTGCTCTCCCACCCCCNAACTTTGCCCCCCCCCCCCCTTTTTTTTTTTTAATTTAGAAAAAAAAAAAAAGGCCCAGTGCTCTCTCCCTGCTCGCACACAGATGCACGCATGCACCCACCCCTGCCCAGGAATGCCTGGCTCTCCCACCTGCTCCCCACTTCTGAGCGATGTTTGACTCCCCCCAGATCTTGTTTCCATCACCCCTTTCCTCTGCAACACGTAGCAGAGAAATCCAGTGATACCTCCTGGTTCGGCCAGTGCCTGAGTGGTGGCTGCTGGAAGAGGGATGTGTTCCCTTGGTAGTTCCCTTGCTCCGGATCATGGCTCTGGCTCCATTGGATTTTTGTTGTGCTTTTGGGGTTGCAAGGAGTCAGCGTTTCGTGCAACCGCAGCCAGAGCGAGGGAAGTGGCTGTGGTTGTTCTCACTGGGGGAGGAATGGGTCTTGTGGAGAGCGGGATGGGGAAGAAGCCGAGCCTGGAGATGGTTGGAATTGTCCAGAACCCTGGCTTTTCTTGCACACATGTTCTGCGCCCCACTGTGCTTCCCTGCTTGTGTGAGTACAGCCAGGAGGAACTGTGGCTGCTGGTGGGGGCTATTTCCTCCACACTGCGGTGTGGCTATAACATTAGTGCTGGCTCTTTCTTGTGGCCAGGACATCTTCTTTGGTATCAGAAGCCCTTTTACCCTACAGTGAAACACTGCTGATCTGGGGTATCCTGCCCATTCCAGGGCACTGAGGTCTGCACATAGCCCCTGCTCTGGATCTGCAGTGTGTGGGGTGGGGATGGCGTGCGATACCAGCATGTTCTGTGGAGTGCTGCTTCACGGGGGGAGTCCCTGCTTGACCTCCCTGGGAGGGCTCTTCCCTGGGAGCGTGCACTTGGGGCAGACTCCTCCGTGCCTTGCTCCTGGGTGGTATGGCCCCAATGTGCTCAGGGAGGCTGTCCTCTGGTGTTGGCACTACCTATGACCACCAAGAATGATGTGGCTGGGGTGGCTGTAGTCCCTGATGGGCATGTGTGGGGCAGGATGTAGAAGGAAAGTTTGCAGTGACTCTAAGTCTCGTGTATTAACTGTAGCACTGCCTCCCTTCCCCATAACTATCCGTGTGTCCTTGCCTTTATGCATGCTGGCCTCTGCTTCTGCATTTTTCTGGCAAGATCAAAGCATCCCCTGATGTCCTCAATTGTACCCAGCCCTTGCTGGTCTCTGGACCCTGTCCTGCTGGTGTAAGAATGCGTGTTATCAGGGAGCAGAAGAGCCTTCAGTGGTCCTGGGGAGCAGGACATAATTTCCCAGACTGTGTGATCAGATCCTGAGCACTTGAAGTGTGTCATGATATTCTTAGCCACCTCTTTCTCACATCCCTGGATGTGCAGCAGGGTGGCTGGTGTGCATTTCCCTCTGCAGCTAGCCTGTTGCCACTGTGCCAGGTTGAGGCAGTGCAGCTCTTGCCCCTGGGCTGGCAAAGCTGGTGCCCCATCAGCATGGCTCCAAAGTTTTGGGATCCCCAAGATGCCAGTGGACTCTATGGGTATATGTGAGAAGATGTTTGCAGAAGCAAACATCCTGGTCCATCCTGGCCCCAAGACAGTGCTGTGAGGAGTCTAAGGGGCAGGGCATGTATGCAGGGAGTGTCCTTGTCACATCTCCCTAGGCCAGTGGATTCCAGCTCAGAGGCAGGGTGGTTGAGGGTTCTGGGAAACCTCTTGATGACTCTTTGAAGCTGGTCTTTACTCCACCACATGTCCCTACCTAGGCAGGCTGAGGGACGTGGGTTGGTGAGGTCCCAGCCCCACAGGAGCATAGTGTAACCCCAAGCTGGACTGTCCCTGCCAGAGGCAGAGCTCAGCCCTCTGAGAGCTGGGGACCTGGCAGGCAGAGGAGGAAAGGGAGCTGCCTCCCATGGAGGTACAGTGCTGTTGTCTCCCACAGAATCCCTCAGGAGAATAGGGTGGACAGGCCTACTTTGGCTCCAAGGCTGAGGTCAGTGTTGGGGCTATGCCGATGGCAGCTCCCCCAGTGGGTCCCTCTGAGCCTGAGATGTGATCTTGGTACTGTGTGAAAACACAGGGTCCCCTGTCCCAATTCAGGGAGTGTCATCAGCCCTGGGAGTTGGTGGAGGGTGCTTGCAGCATCCTGGGGTTGTGCCTGACCCACATCCCTATTTGGGAGATGGAAGGAGGCCATGTCACCCCATAAATTGGACTCAACTGTGGAAATGTTCAATTAGGCTCCTCCGAAGCAATTAGCCACTCAGAGGCTTTGAAATCCCGGCTAGAGGCAAGTGTTGAGTTACCTCTAGACACCTGGCAGCTGTTCCCGGCTCTCCCAGTGCATCTGTAGAGCCAAGGGGCCGGGGTGGTGAGCTCTGGGCAGGCAGAGCCCTGGGTGGTGAATGGGTCTGCCTGATTTATAGTGTTGAGGGCTGGTTCAAAGGAAGGCCGAGTTAATTCCTAACCGGAACAGCCAAGTGCCCTGCACAGCCGTTGTGCTCTCAAAGAGCTGCTGAGTCTCCCCAGAGAAGACACTGTCCCTTCCCTGAAGGGGTCAGGGACAGCCCAAATGTGCCAGTGGGATGAAATGGGATGCATGGTATAGGACTGAGGGGAATTTGCTGCTTTGCTCCCATCTTGTACCATGAAGCTGAGACACCTCCAACCCTTTGGCAATAGCTTTTGTCCTTCCTTGACCTCTGCAGCAGGACTTAGAACAGGGTGACCCCTCCCTGGCACCCAGGGCAGGGCTGGGGTGCAGCCTGGGGCTCCCCACTATGGCAGGGGCAAGTGGGAGAGAACCCAGCTGGCTCTGTCTTTGCAGGGAGAAGGGCATCAGGAATGGGAGACCCACAATGAAAAGCCAAGGATGTGGGTTGAATGCCCTCCCCACCCTACCTCCACACTGAGAAGACTGTCCATGTGGCTGATCTTCCCAGTGTCTGTTCCCACTGTGTATCATGGGACCCCTGGTGGGGTGTGGGGCAGCAGCCATTGCAGAGAATGGGATGCTCTGGCCATTTCTGGGTGGGCATGGGGAAAGGTGGGTGGTCCTGTTGCTGCTGATAGGTGGGTTTTGTGGGGTGAGGTGTTGGTGCAGGGGCTGAGAAAGGAGTAGGTGAAGTCAGGGTGTGTGACTGGGAGGCTGTGTGGGGCTGGTGCCAGCAGCATGGGGGGCTCTGATGGCAGAGTGTCCTTGTGGCCCAGGCAGTGAGACATCTGCTGGGATCTGGCCTGAACCAGCCTTGCACCCAAGGGGTGGCTCCTGGGCTGCCACGTCCCATCTCCTTCCCTAGATGGTTGTCCTGTGCAAGCAAGATTCCCTCCTCCTCTCGGGGTGTGGTGGTACAGGTATTGCCAAACAGGAAAGGAAGGGACAGCCTGGGGACCCTCCTGCTCTATCTGGTGGAACTTTTTGTGATTTTTTTTTTTTTTTTTTTTTTTTTTGGGGTCCCTGCAGTCCATTCTGCTTTCAGGGTCTGGGTGTTTTCGGGGACCCTATACCCTTATTCTCAGGGGCTCAGAGGAGTGAGGGGCAGCTGGGGCATTGAGCTGCCATGGAGTGCCATGGTCCCCATTATCCCAAAAACCTGCTTGCCTCGCTCTGCCCTCTTCTGCAAAGTACCTTCTTCCTTGCAGCCTTGGCTCGCTCTGAAAGGACTTTTCTTATTGGGGAGGGACTCATCCAGCAGCCCCTTGCCCGCCTGAAAATCAGGCACAGGCAGTTCGCCTTCATTTATCTTCAGGAGGCGAGTGCGAAACTTCTTGCTTCTCCTTTTCCCTTCCTTGACAGCTTTTTCAGGCTGGAAAATTTTGCTAATTAACCCAAAGAGACTGGGAGACTCTTCACAGATGGCTGTGGCTTATCTGCCCCTATCCATTTTGTTTTGCTTTTCAACTTATGTATTTTTTTCTTTCCTAGAAAGTGGGTGTGATTTTTTTTTTTTGGCTTGATTTTGTTTGATTTGTATTTTTGTTGGTTTTGTTTTGTTGTGTTGTTTTGGTTTTTTTTTTAACTTAGACATATCCACGGATTTAGGAAGGGGGCTCTCTTTTCGCATTTTAAATGTTATTTGGCGGCTGGGAGGGGGCAGCGCCAGGGCCCGAGAAGAGGGTTTTATTATCTGCCTCTCCCTCGGGCCTGGAAAAGTGGTCTGAGTTCAAAAAATTCATTTCTTGCCTGAATGAAGCCAGCAATGTGGAAAAATTTCACCATTCAGAGGGGGATGAATGTATGTTTCAACCACACATTAAGTGACATTAGCAAGCAGTGGAGTGCCTAATGTGGCCATTTTTCACAGCAGCCAACAGAGGGGGTGATTAGCATAATTAGTACAGGCAGCCCTATACATATGGAAATGGCAAATGCCTAAATGCCAACACCAGTGGAAATTTATGTCAATGCTGACAGGAGTCTTAGCGGTGAATAGTTCCCAACTGAATCCCCTCTTCCCCCCCCCCTTTTTTTTTCTCCCTCTTTTTCGGGGGTCGCGCTGTCCCCTCGGTACTGGCCAGGGCGGTGCAAGCTCCCGGCTGCCCCCCTCCCATTGCTGGGAACCGCCGCCCTGCGATTTGGGGTAATAAAGACATTAATTTAGCTTTGCCGTTAAACAAAAGGGTTCGGCCGAGGCTGACGGCTGGGGAACTGGCCCCAAACGAGCCCTTTCAGCCCCTCCGCCGCTGGCTTGTTGAAGGCATCCCCCTCTTCTGCCACCCCTCTTGACTTAGCGAGGCGATGGGAGCCCCTTTGGTGAGGCTGGGTTTGGTTGGAGACTCCGGGGCGGCGGCGGCGGCGAGCCCTCATTCATCCCTCGATGCTGCCGAGGACACCCATCTGCCACCCACTTACCCCCCCTCCCCTTCTCCGCGCCGTGGGGTGAATGGGACCGGGAGGACGTGTTTTGACAGGATGAGGCCGCGGGGTTTTTGGCGAGGCCGGCGGTAGCGGCCGGGACAGGTAAAAATGGCTCTTTCAGCGTGCCCTGGGCGAGACTTCCTCTGGAGCAGCATGGGTCCTTTCACTGCCTCCCTAATCCAGCTAATCCGCCCCACAACACTTTGAAGGTGGCCTCCGGCTTGCGCGCAGCTCGGCACGGGGAAGCGGCGGGCTGAGGGATGCTCGGGGCGGTGCCTCGGGACCCCCTCCTACCAGAATGCAGGATGGTGCCGGGATGTGGGATAGGCCTTGGCATCTCTGGGGGTTTTAATCACCCAGGGACGGGCCTGTCTGCCGGTAGGATGCACTCGGTCTGTGCAGCGGGATGGCTCCACAGTCCAGGGTTTGCCCCTGGGTGTGTGGGACACTGCAAAGGGGGATCCCTATGAGGATGTTTTTTCTCAGGGGATCTTGGTGTGATCTTGCCCTGCTCCCAGCCGTGGACTTGAGCAGGTGTTTCTAGTGCCAGCATTGGGATGTTGTGCTGTGGAAACGGGGCTGTTCCCCAGGGGACCTCCCAATTGTCCACAGATCACCTCTCGCTGAGGGGCACTGCTGGAGATGGGATCAGGCCTGCAATGTTCCCCCTGCACTAGCTGAATCTGGGACCTACTGTGTTTGTCACCACATCCCACAGCCCCATTATACCAGGCAGGGGGCCAGGACCTGATTTTTGGAGACCAAGTAAGGATGTGTACCCAGGTGTGCTACCTCCCTGTCACCCTGGCCCCTCTGGGTGACGCCAGACATACTGGCAATGCCCAGGTTCCATCTGCAGAGTGATGACTTTGCTGTTGACCTCAGTCTCCACCTACCCTGGGAGGACATAGTAGCCCTTGCAGCAGCATGTATCTCCTGGGGGGACACTGGTGCCTCTCCAAGGACCCCAGCACCTCCCATGGCCCTCCCTCGCCTCCAGCACCTTTGCCCTTGCCAGACAGGGAGGACTCTGTGGGGCTGGCAGCCTGCCCCAACCCACCGCCCTCCCAGCTCCACCTGGGTGTGCTGCCCTGGCGCACTCAGCCTGCTGACTCCTCCACTGTGGGTGCCTGGAGACAGGGGTCCCATGGGATGTGCCCACTTCCCGCCCTGGATAAGCACGGTCCTCTTGCTGTCATGCCAGATGGGGTGGCTGCGTGGGGGTGAGCCCTGTGTTGGGGAGCTTGCAGCTGTACTGAGGGCTGCAGGATGTGGCATGGACTCTTTTGACCCCAAACCCTCTGAGCTGAGTGTGGGACATGCTGACAGGCCCTGGGGGGATGTGGGTTGAGTTTGAGTCAGACCCCTTCCTGGGCAGAGGGGCAATGCAGGGGCTGGGAGCAAGAGCAAGGCCTTTTCCCCTTGAGCCTGAGGCTGCCCATGGCTGGAGTGTGTTGGGGTCTGGCACAGGACAAGGGATGCTGTGGTCCTGGCAACCCGTTGGGGCAGCTGAGGGCACAAGCCAGACCCACTGGGCGAGGGTGAGCCAGATGCAGCGCCGTGGCTGTGACTCCTGTGTCAGGAGGGCTTGGGGGCCGGTGGCGGGTGGGGGTAGCTCAGGCAGGGTGGCCGGGAAGGGGGCAGGGAGGCTCCCGCCCTGCTCTGTAATTTTACAGCAGATGCTATAATTATGGGGAGGACTCCCTTAGCACGGCCTGTGGGCAGGAGACAATCGCACACGCAGCCGCTCTTGCTGCCGGCGAGTCAGTCCCCTCCCTGGCACCCGCGTCCTCTCTGCCTGGCCATGGTGAGAGCTTGCTCTGCACCCTGCGTGTTTGGGGTGAGGGTGGGCATGGGGGGGCCCCTTCACTCTCCAGCTGACACTGCTACATATCTGTATCCTGTGACAGCGCCCCCCCACCCCCCACATCAGCATGAAACCCCCAGCCAGTGGTACCCAGAAGCAATGGCCCCCCCTAGAGAGAATGCCCATGCAAGGCATGGCTGCCTCTGGGGACCATTCTGCCCCCAGGCCCCGCCATGGGGTTTTGAGGAGTGTGGGGGTCACTTTGCCCAGTGTGGGGGTCTGGGGGGTGGAAAGACAAATCCCATGGGCTGTTAATAAACAGGACTGGGCGCCTGATTGGAACCAGAGGGCCCTTTGCATGAAAAAGCCAAGGGCTCCCTTTGTTAATTGGAATAAAAAAAAAAAAAAATTTACATACAGTTTCTCATTAATGTGCTCATTGTTGGTATCAGGGTGCCCCCCCCAGCCTCCTACCCAGCCAGGGGGCTGCGTGCGGCATGGGGCGTCTCACCCCGCTCTGGGCCCCGGCTGACCGGCCGGCGGGCGCGCGCCTGTTTGAAGTGTCCTTGGCAGCCCTGTGTGCGCTGCCTTGTCTTTTCATGTTGCTCTTTGGTTAATTAGGGTGTTGGAATTTGAGGCTTCCTCACAGCCTTTGAAGCTTGCTGACGGCTCGCAGTGCCCTGTTCCAAATTAACACTAATTACAAGGGACGGCTTTTTATTTTCTCTTTTTTTTCTTTAGTTTTTTGGGGGCTCCCCGCCACACACTCTGTGCTTGCAGATGTGCTGGGTGGAGATGCCTGTGGGGTGCAGCAGGATGTGTCCCCCAGGAGCAGTGGTGATGCTGGGCAACCCCCCCATTGCTGTGTCCCACCGCCCTGGGTTCGGCGTGGGTGGCATGACTGAGATCAGAGCAGCTCGGCACACCTCCTGCCCGACCTCCCAGTCTGCTGGGAAGGGGACGGGTGTCATCGTCCCCCGTGACACCCATCCTCTGTGCCCTGTCCCCTCGCCCCAGGCGCTGCCATCCCCTCTGACACACACACAAAGGCCGTGGCCATGTCGTTCCCCCTTTCCGCAGCCCTGGCACAACCTCTATCCCAACTGGCATCTGATGGACACCAGCTGCTCCCTGGCCCAGCCAGGAACAATAAAGACACTTCCCCCTCCCCATTCCCAAAAAGCAGGGGGAAAAAAAAAAGGAAAAAAAAACACCAACCCATATAATAAGTCATTAAAAGGGAAGATTCTGCTCCTTATTTGTGGTCTCGCTCTGGCCTCCTCAGTGCTGGCAAGGGGCCAGGCCTGCCGGGGCCCCCGCCTCTCACCAAGGGAGCATCCCGGCACAGATGAATCCTGACACCCCCCCTGCTTCCTCAGCACCCGGGGCTGGGCAGGAACTGGTCTCTCTCCTGCCAGCAGTGTTGCCCTGGGATGTGCCCTGATGTTGGGCTCCCTGGTATATCCCTAGCTTGGGGGGGGCTACATGGGGTGTAACTCACTCCCCCTTGAGCAGGGGGCTGGGAGCAGGGAGCAGGGAGCAGAGTGGATGAGTGTTGCATTTTGGGAGGGTCTCGGGATCAGCTTCCCACCCTCCTCTGGGCTGTGTCATTCCCCCTTTGCTGTGCCAGGAAACTTGGGAGCCCCTTGTTCAATGGGAACGGGAAAGGCTGTCCCTGGGATGGTGCTCCACCACGCGAAACGCCACACAGGGTTGGATCTTGGCCCCAGCCACACAGGCTGGGAAGGGATTTCTCTTCTGCGCCAAAGCGGCTGCAAATGAAGTCAGTGACTTCTTCCAGAAACCTTGGCCCTGCCATGCTCTGAGATCTCCAGCTGCCATTGGGGATGGATCCCAGAGCCTCAGTATGAGGAGAGGGGTCTCTGTAGAGGTCCCTGGTGCTGTGCCTGTCCCTCCCCTGCCCCCAAACCCCTCTCAGGGCAGCCTGTGGGGAGCATAGGGATGTCAGCCTCTCCCTACACCCATTCTCTGCCCAAAAAGCTGCCTGCCTTGCAGTGCCAGGGAGCAGCCAGGCAGGGTGGGATGTCCACAGTTTTGCTTGCTGTGTCAGGGACTGATTGTGTTGGGCATCTGCAGCACTCACCACACCGCCCAGATGGGAGCAGGCAGGATGCGTCCCATGCGCTTCACCATACGTCCGTCGGATTTTTCCAGAGAAAGCAAAGCCAGTCAGCCCCTAGAAATATCTGTGTTGGTGGGAATGGGGATTCCTGGTCTAGTGGGGGCTGTGGTGCTCCCTGCTGCTCCCCAGCATTTGGGGAACCTAACAGGAAGAAGCCCTCTGGGTTAACATGGCACCGTCTGATGCTGTGGAGCCTCACACCTGCCCATCCCCTTCCCTGGGCATCCTAATGGGCAAGAAAGGTTGGTGGGATGGAGGCTCTGCCAGCCTTAGCACTGACAGGGCACATCGTGGTCCCCTCTGCAGCGGGAAGCCGGGTGAGCCAGGAGCTACGCTACACCAAGGAGAAGCTGGGTGAGGAGTCCGTCTACACTTCCCAAATGTTGATCCAGACCCCGAAGAGGGATGGGGAGAACATTCTGACGCAGGAGGCCCTGCAGCTCCACCTCGAGGCGGCCCTGGCCGCCAGCAAAGTCCAAGTCTCGTTGTATGGAAAGTGAGTCTGGCTCCTGACGTGGGTGGATGTGGGCCTTCGCCATGTACTGTGTATCCCCTCAAGCCTTGCTGTGTCCCCTGCGGGATGATGCCTGTCCTCAGCTCCAATTCTGCCTTTCTAGATCGTGGGATTTGAACAAGATCTGCTACAAGTCAGGTGTCCCCATCATTGAGAATGGCATGATCGAAAGGGTAAGTTCTGGGCATGGCGTGGCTCCCACAGAGCTCCCCATGGGGGAATCAGTCCCCCAACAAACAGTGGATGGGCTGTGGTGGGAATGCGGCTTGCTAGCCCCAGGCACAGAAAAGGTACTGGCAGCTCCATGTCGGAGGGTGCAGGTTGGGCAGCCCTGCAGAGCTGGGGGATGGGAGCATGGGGTGCCTGATCCATCTCTGCTGACCACTCACATCTTCTCCCACAGATGATAGAGAAACTGTTCCCCTGTGTGATCCTGACACCACTGGACTGCTTCTGGGAAGGCTCCAAGCTTCAGGGAGGCTCAGCCTATCTCCCGTGAGTGCGGGGAGCCGCGGGTGGGAACAAGGACTAGGGGTGCTGCCAAGAGGCTGTGCTTGACCTCCCCATGTCACTTGGCCCTGCTGTCCCAAGGTCCCCCAGTCCTATTCAGCCCTAGGAGGGTACCACTACCTTTGCTTTTCCTGCTGGGTCAACACCCTGGGGACAGGTCCCTGTCTTTGTCCACTTGGCCTCAGTGGCACGGTCAGGGCTGCACCGCTGTGGGGGGGCTGCAGCCCAGAGGCAGGAGCTGCACACCCCTACCATGCCATGCTGTCACATCAGCCAGGACTAAGGACACGGAGAGGTCCCTGGGGGCTGCTCCCCTCTGCCAGCATTTTGTGGGTGCCAGGATGGGGAGGAGGCACCCACGCTCCTGCGCCGTGCCCAGGGACACAGAGGGTGCCGAGTTCCCGGGTGTGGGTGGCGGGTGACTCCCGGCCAGCTCCTCACACCACAGTGGTGGAGCTGGGGACCCCGGGCTGGGCGCCCCCCACCCCCAACACACACACACATACATTCCTTCTGTTTACGCGTGTGTTTGTCCGG
Organism: Baryphthengus martii; assembly: GCA_013396935.1. Taxonomy (NCBI): domain Eukaryota; kingdom Metazoa; phylum Chordata; class Aves; order Coraciiformes; family Momotidae; genus Baryphthengus; species Baryphthengus martii. The sequence continues at coordinate 124,400 of VWZK01012899.1, forward strand.
GAGAGCCGAGGCGGCTTGTGCATTGTCAGCAAACGCAGCCCCGTGCTTTCTCATGCTAATGCTGTTCTGAAAGCTGCCCCTTGCCAAACGGATGAAATAGTGGCCTTATTCAGGCTACTGCCGAACGGGAGGAGGGGGAAGGGGCCGCAGCATCCCCAGCCAGGACTGGGAGACCGGCTTTCCCCCCGAAAAGCTCAGGTTCTCCCCATCCCAGCCTGGGGAGCAGCCGGGAGCGAGCAGGTCTGAGGTGGCCGTGCCGAGCGGAATACCGGTGGCATCTTCCACCGCGGTGGGCAGCGTCCTGGAGCAGGCGTCCTAGGGCTGGGGTACGTGGCGAGCAGGGTGGCACCCACAGCAGCGGTGGGACCCATCTCTGCTGGCAGTCGGGTGAGCGGGTGCCTGGCTGGGCACCCTGACTGAGTGCCGGCCGGCCCGTGGGGACTCGTCCCCCTTTTTAAAGCCGAGGGGTGAGTGGGGCGGGAGCTGGGAGAACAAAGAGCAGCAATCTATGGAAAGACAAAAGGATTTGCCCTGGCTCAGTGAAGCAAGCGAAAGCAGATAAAAGGGGCTCTCTTTGGAAGCAGCAGCAGCTCCGGTTGGTATGTGGGAATCTCGAGCGGCCGGCTCCGGCCCAGCCAGCCTTCATGAATTATTAGGCTGCGTTTCTCCCCAGAGCCCACACTTGCTCGGGGCTTTTTCTTCCCCTCTTTGGAGTGCTGGGCTGGGTTATTGGCTTTTATGTGTGTTCTCTCTGTCTTATAAAAGAAGCCAAGTGAGTCTGGGAGCTGGGCCCCGGCACCCCAGGCTGAGATGGAGGTAGCAGAGCATCCACAGGCAATGGAAAAGCCCCTTTTCCCGGTACCCAGGTCCCAGGACCTCCAAGGACTTGGTCTGCACCCTGCTCCCAGCACCATCCTCAGATCTCAGAACTGCTGCTGATCCCCAAAACCTCCACCTTGGGGGGAGATGGCAGGAAGGGCTGGAGAGGATGCAGAGAGCCTTTGCCTGCCTGCTCCCCTCTATCAAGATGTTAGCCCGCGGGCAGTAATCGGCCTGACTGCTCGCACAAAGCGGGGCCAGGCGGTGGGGCCAGCTCCCCCTGCTTTGTCCCAGCCTAACAGGATCAGGCACGCTACTTGACTCGGGCATGGCCTGCTGCGCTGTGCGGGGCACAGGGCTGCTGCAGGCAGCCCCAAGAAGTTGTAGGGATTGCACTGGGGACTGATGCCGCTCCTCTGCATCCTCACACTCTGCGTTCAGGGGCACCCCCAGGACCCATGGGATGGGATGGCAATGGTGGTGGTATCACCACATGTGGATTTCAGCATCCTCCCATCAACTCCAGTGCCTCTCTCTCCCCAAGTGGCCGCCCAGACATACAGTGGAGCAACCTGGACCCTCTGCAGCTGATGGAGGAGCTGGGGCAATTCACATCCTTGGAAGGATTCAAGGAGCTGCTGGACAAGGCAGAGGTGGGACAGGCTTACATGGAGCGGCCCTGCTTGGACCCCAGGGACCCTCAGTGCCCTCCAAGTGCCCCCAACAAGCAGAGCCAGCAGGTTAGTCAAAGCCTGTGGGGACTGGGAGAGGTATGTGGGCTCGCTGCTCTCATGCCAGCACATCTCACATTTCTGATACTTCTCCACCTGCAGAGCCCTGACATCCCAGCTGAGCTCTCGGGGGGCTGCCACGGCTTCTCCAGGAAGTTCATGCGCTGGCAGCAAGAGCTGATTTTAGGTGGCACGACCAAAGACTCCCAGGGCAAGCTGCTACGGTGAGAGCTGCTGTGGTGCGGGCATCCCCAGGCAGGGTGCAGGGGCCCAGCTGCAGCGCTTGTCCCCAGGATGGTTTGAGGCAGGGTTCCCTTAAACTCATCCAGTGCCATGCAGCCCCTCCTGGCTGCAGGAGGGCCTGTGGGGCTGTCTGGAATAGCGTATGTGGCTGGCAAGCGTATGGAGTTGACAAGCAGGGAAAGTGCTTTAGAGCAAGGGAGGGGGATGGAGGGCAGGATTTCTGGGTGCTCTCCCAGATGTCCACAGTGGGGCTGGGAGCCATGGGGTGGGGGATGGACCTATTTCTGCATCCTGGGATGCTGCAGCCGGTCCCAGCGAGGTGCATGCCTGTCTCCCAGCGCTGAGGCCCTGCAGACCATGTTCCTCCTCATGAGCCCCCGGCAGCTCTTTGAGCACTTCAAGGATGACTACGAGATCCATGACATCAGCTGGAGCGAGGAGAAGGCAGGTGCCATCCTGGAGGCCTGGCAGAGGAAATTTGTGGAGGTGGGCACTGGGAACATCCCCTGTGTGAGGCTGGGCAGGAGTGGGCCCGTACAGGGTACCCCCTGTGCCTGGGTTTTCTTGTGGCCACAGGTCCTAGCACCAATCTCTTGTGGTTCAGTGGGTCCCTAGGGACCTTAGTTGCCATGCTGGCACTCTGGGTGGCGCTGGGGGTGGATGTGCTGGGGAGCAGGGGGGTTCTGACTCCTCTAACAGGGTGCATCTCTGGCAGCTGGCACAGGACTCCATCCCACCCAACGCCACACAGAGCGTCCATGCTTTCTCCACCACCACTCTCAACGACATCATGAAGTCCTTCTCCGACGTCAGCATCATCCGGGTGGCCGGGGGCTACCTTCTCATGGTGTGTGTGCCCTCTCTTTCTGTCCCCTGCTCCCCTCCCTCGTTCCCCTATCCTCACTAACCTCCTGAGCTCTTCCAGCTGGCCTACGCCTGTGTCACCATGCTGCGGTGGGACTGCTCCAAATCCCAAGGCGCCGTGGGCCTGGCTGGGGTCCTGCTTGTGGCTCTCTCCGTGGCCTCTGGCCTGGGGCTTTGCTCACTGCTGGGCATCTCCTTCAATGCAGCCACCACTCAGGTATGTACTGAGGGAAGAGCTGGGTATCACAGGGCTGGCAGGACCGTGGGGGCTGTGAGGTGGCTGGGTCCCTTCCTGGACGGTAGTTGCGCCCCTCCACTTACACCAGCTGCTCTCTGGCAGGTTCTGCCCTTCCTGGCTCTCGGCATCGGTGTGGACGACATGTTCCTCTTGGCTCACGCCTTCACTGAGACCAGCCAGCACATCCCTTTCAAGGTGAGTACTGAGCCTTGCCTGGGGGGCTCCCCTGCCCCCTCCTGTCTCCTCCCTGTGGCCCCTCTCATCACTCCCTCCCTTGTCACTCTCTCTGTCTGTCCCTTCAGGAGCGGACGGGGGAGTGTCTGAAGCGCACGGGAACCAGCGTGGCTCTCACCTCCGTCAGCAACATGATTGCCTTCTTCATGGCAGCCCTGGTGCCTATCCCTGCTCTGCGCGCCTTCTCCCTCCAGGTAGGGCCAAGGTCCCTCTCCAAGAGGTGAGGAAAGGATGGCCAGGCCCCACTCTGACATGTACACCTCTGCCTGCAGGCTGCAGTGGTTGTGGTGTTCAATTTTGCCATGGTGCTGTTTGTCTTCCCTGCCATCCTGAGCCTGGACCTGCACCGCCGGGAGAAACGCCGGCTCGACATCCTCTGCTGCTTCTATAGGTACCGGAGCCGGGCTGACTAGGTTGGGGTTGATCCCGTGGGTCCCAGCCCAGAAGCACGGGGTAACTCTGCTCCTTGACCTAAACATCTTCTCCTCCTTGCCCTTCTCCTTCTTTCCTCTCTTTCCACAGCCCTTGCTCCTCACGGGTCATCCAGATCCAACCCCAGGAGCTTGCTGACGCCAACGACAACCACGCCTGCCACCCCTCCCACTATGGGCATCCCAGCATGGCCACCAGCACCCAGATCACCACCACCGTGCAAGCTTTCACTCGGTGCGATCCCTCGGGCCACCATGTTGTCACCGTCTTGCCACCCACTTCCCAGGTGTGCACCTCGCCTGCCGTCCTCCTGCCCCCCACTGACCCCCTCGGCTCGCAGGTCTTCACCCCATCCAGCTCCACCCGGGACCTTCTGGCCCAGCTGGACGAGGCCAAGGGAGGGAGGGAGTGTGTCCCCCTGCCCTTCTGCCGCTGGAGCCTCGCTGACTTTGCCCGGGAGAAGTACGCCCCACTCCTCCTGCGGACTCGGACCAAGGTGAGGTGGGAACAGCCCTAGTGGTGCCATTCGAGTTGGATGGGTGGCACAGGACCCTCCCTGACCCCCTTCTCTGATATCCCTGCAGGCAGTGGTGGCAGTGCTGTTCCTGGCACTGCTGGGACTGAGCCTCTATGGCACCACCATGGTGCACGACGGGCTCTACCTGACGGACATCGTGCCACGTGACACCAAGGCCCATGCCTTCATCTCAGCCCAGTTCAAGTACTTCTCCTTCTACAACATGTTCATCGTCACCAAGGGTGGCTTCCACTACCCAGGTGCCCAAGCTGCCCTGCTCAGCCTGCACCAGGCCTTCAGCACCGTCAAGTATGTGGTGCGGGAGGGTAACCATGACCTGCCCAAGATGTGGCTCCATTACTTCCAGGACTGGCTGCGAGGTAAAGGACATCCCTCTTCTCCATCACTTCCCCTGTCCAAGGACCCTCTACCTAGCCTGCACCCTCCCTGATAGTGTGGGAATGCTTTCCCTAGTGTGTGGCACCCAGGGGAGGGCGGTCCTATGGTGTTCTCAAGGTGCCCAGCAGTGCCAAGCTGAGCTCCAGGGTTTCAGCACTCCTATCCTACTGGCAGCACGCTCCTTGCAACATGCAGGATGCCGTGCAGTGTGGTGTGCCCCAAGGGATACTCACCCCCCACACTGTGTCCCCAGGGCTCCAGGCCACCTTCGACAGGGACTGGCAAGCCGGGCGTATCACCCATGACAGCTACCGCAACGGCTCCGAGGACGGGGCGCTTGCGTACAAGCTCCTGATCCAGACTGGCAACAAGAAGGAGCCCTTCAACTTCAATCAGGTGCGTGAGGACGGGTCTGGGGACTGGGTTGGGGATGACTCTGCAACTGCTGCCCTGCTCATGCCCACTCCTGCTCTCTCCCCGTAGCTGACCACACGGCGGCTGGTGGACGAGAACGGCATCATCCCCCCTGACACCTTCTACATCTGCCTGACGGTGTGGGCCAGCAATGACCCCCTGGGCTTCGCCGCCTCCCAGGCCAACTTCTACCCCCCGCCGCCCGAGTGGATCCATGACAAGTACGACACCACGGGCGAGAACCTGCGAAGTGAGTGAGCACAATGGGCTCCCTATGGCCCCTCCTGCCCTCTAGCATCCCCCTGAAGAAGACCTCTCTCCCCGCACCTTTCCTGCCCCACAAGCATGCCTCCGAAGAGGAATCCCCCCACATCTCTCTTATCCTGTCAGCCTCCTCCAGTAGAGAATCTGCTCTGTTTCCCGGTGTCCCATGCCCCTCTTGCTGCAACCTGCCCTCTGAGCAGCCCCCTTACACACTCCCTGTGCCCTGAGCACACAGCAGTGCCCCCTGCTCCAGCCCACATCTCACTGCAAAGAAGCCCTTCCACTCCGACCCCTCTGGCCCATAAACATTCCACTGCAGAGAAACCCTCTGCTTTCCATGACCCTCTGCTCCGCTAAACATCCTGCCAGCAGAGAAAACCCCTCCTCCTTGCCCCTAGTCTGCTCCCCCACATTTCCCACCGGGCTGCCCAGGCTGCATTCAGGCTGGTGTGGCTGGGGTGCCCTGTGCTACCTGCACTTCTTCACTGCTCATACCCACATACTGCCTGTGCTCTCCTCCCCAGTTCCGGCAGCCCAGCCGCTGGAGTTCGCCCAGTTCCCTTTCTACCTGAGCGGGTTGCGTCACACAGCTGACTTTGTGGAGGCAATCGAGAGTGTGAGGGCCATCTGCCGGGAGGCTGCCCAGCGCCATGGGGTGCTGAGCTACCCCAGTGGCTACCCCTTCCTCTTCTGGGAGCAGTACATCGGCCTGCGCCACTGGTTCCTGCTGGCCATCAGCATCCTGCTGGCCTGCACCTTCCTTGTCTGCGCCCTGCTGCTGCTCAACCCCTGGACGGCCGGCATCATCGTGAGTACGCACCCTATACATGAGCATGGAGGGGTGACTGGCCATGCTGCCCTCCTGATGGGAGGGACAGGGACATCCAGCCCTGCTCCCATCCTGCCTGGTGGCCCTGGATACTTGCTTCAGGGGAATGGGGTGATGGGGTGGCCAGGGGCACCCTAGGTAGAAAGGACACCCACATGGAGGTTGCAGGGAGTGGGGGACCCATATGGATCAGGGACACCCGTTATGAAGGGAATGTGTGTAGTGGGCAGGGATCTGGGGACATCCATGCAGAGGAGGGTGAGGGCCATTCTTAATGGATGGGAAGTGGGGACACTCTGAATAGACGGAAAAGGGCAGTAAGGTGACGCTGTCCTATATGGAGGGGTAGGATTGGGCATGCCAAGTTAAGAGGCAGAGGGGACAACCAGTCAGAGCCACCCCTCACTGACCACACTGTCCCCTCAGGTCTCCATCCTCGCCACGATGGCAGTGGAGCTGTTTGGCATCATGGGGCTGATGGGCATCAAGCTGAGCGCCATTCCCGTGGTCATCCTCATTGCCTCGGTGGGCATCGGTGTGGAGTTTACTGTTCATGTGGCTCTGGTGAGCACACGCACTCCCCCTGCCCAGCTGCAGGGCACCCCAGTTCCCACTCTCTGGCACCCTCACACACTTGGCCATGTGTCAATGGGTGGCCACATCATGAGTGGCACACGGTCACAAGCCCGATGTGACATCCCTCCCCATCCCATGCAGGGCTTCCTGACGGCTGCGGGGAGCAGGAACGTGCGCTCAGCCGCAGCACTGGAGCACACCTTTGCCCCTGTGATGGATGGTGCTGTCTCCACCCTCCTGGGTGTTCTCATGTTGGCCAGCTCGGAGTTTGACTTCATCATGAGGTGAGCACCAGAGCAGGGTAAACCAGCTGCTTGCTGCCCCCAAAAAGCTTTGGCAATGGGGGCTGCTGAGCATGGCAGCCCCTGCTGGCTGGCGGTGGGGATATGGGGCAGCTGTCGAGGATGTCTTGCTGGGGGCACCCAGCCCATCTTGCGTAGAGGCTGGGGAGACACGGGGGGCTGGAGTGATATGGGAGGGCTGGGATGTGTGGTTTGGAAAGCCGTGTTTGGAGTGGGATGGGGTTCGTGGTGGCTGTGCCTGCTTAACCCCTCTGCCTGTGGCCTCCCCAGGTACTTCTTTGCAGTGCTCACCATCCTGACACTGCTGGGGCTGTTCAATGGTCTGGTGCTGCTGCCAGTCCTGCTCTCCATCATCGGGCCACCCCCAGAGGTACAAGACCCCCATCTCACTTCTCCCTGTCCCTCCCTAACCCAGTACCCACCTCTCTTCATCCCACATTGCCCCTCACTCTGTCCCCCCTTCACCCTATACCCATTCTGGCCTTGTCCAGTTCCAACATTGCCTCATACCCACCTCAGCCCATCCCTCAACTTGTACCATCTCTGCTTTACTCCATCCTTTCTCTGCCCCGTATTCAACTTGCCCCATACCTGCTCGACCCTATTCCTGATTCACCCCACACTCTACTCTCCTCATCCTTCCCTGACTCATTTGACCCCATCCCTGCTTCACTTCATATCTCCCTGACCTCATACAGCCCTCACCCCATACTCGCATCACCCCATGGTCCCTGCCAACCCACACTCCTTCATCCTTCTGTGTCCTTGGTCCCTCTGACACTGTCCCCTCTCTCCCCAGGCATCCCCGGTGGATAATGGCCCCCACGTGCCCCCACCAGAGTCGGTGCCCCCGTGCCTGGGCCCCAGGCTATATGTCCGGCGTGCCCCAGCCTGGCCCGCCGCCTTCCCTGACCCCTCGGACACAGAGCGCTATGCAGAGGATGTGGGGACGGGCAGCCCCCGGGGACCCTTCTTCGTGCCCTCCACCCCAGCACACATCCTACTGGAGGCTGGCAAGGACCCCAGCTTCCCCCACATCACTGTGAGTGTCTCTGCCCAACGTGGCATCCTCTGGGAGCGGATCATGAATAAAGCCAGGGATGGGGGCTCGTGGATCCCCTGTGATGCTTCTGGGGTTGTCAGAGCGATGCTCAGTGTGGCTGGATGCTCTCATGCTCTGTGTCCCCACTCCAGGTGCTGAAGCCCTACAAGGACAGCCCAGAGGTCCAGGGGAAGAAGGAGGCTCCCGGCCTGCAGCCTGCACCCCCTCTTCCCTTCGGCGAGCCTGGCCCCACACCGCCTCGAGACCACCCACAGCCCTGCCCACCGAGTGCCAGGCCAGCCCCTACCGGAGCCCTGCCCACCTACAGCACCCACCTGCAGGGTCCCACTGGCAGCTACGCCACAGTCACAGCCACTGCTTCGGTGACGGTGGCCCTGCACCCCACATTGCCTGGCTCCTACCCTAACTTTGGCACTGAGGGCTTTGCCAGCGGCGAGCGGGACTGCCTGGAGGAGCCCAGCGTGCCTAACACCAGTGGCACCACCATGCCCAATGCCTTCGAGATGCAGAGCATGGGACACTGCAGGACAAGCACCTGGCGCTAGGTGAGCTTGGGGCCATGGGCACCCTACCTTGGGACTCATGCACACTGGTGTGTGGGTGCAGGGTGGGTTTGGAGGGACCTGGTTCACCCTCACCATTTTCTCTCTCCACAGGTTGCCAGCTCCTGGGCAGAGCATCTCCCCAGCACCTGGAGGGCACAGGAGGGTGCAGAGCGGGGTCACCCGCATCGTGCTGCTAATTGCCAGAATGGCGATGCCCCCTGATCTCAGCCAAGGAGGACCAGCTGCCCCCCGCAATCCCCGCAAAGGGGCTTCAGCAGGGCAAGCTGGCACTTCTATGCAAGCTGTGTGCAGGTCACGCCGTGCCCACGTCTCCCCACCCAGGGTTGTGCCAATGGTGCCACGTCTCTTCACCCAGGGTTTGGGTTACCTTGCCCCGGGCTTGTTGACCCCCCAGAAATGGAAGCACTAATCCCCCTAGTCTGTTTCTGGAGCTGCTGGCAAGGGATGCTCGGTGCCCTGCCAGCTCCCCTGCTATGGGGTCACTGCCTGCTCCCCGTCACCTCCTCCTGGGACCCCCTACCCGGACTACAAACTGGGGTGCCCCAACAGGGTGCTCTGATGCCTCCAGTCCCAATAAGGGGGTAGCCCCAAAGCCAGCTGTGCCACAGGGTGCCATGGGCAAGGCCTGGGGCGAGCACCCCTCACCTTTATTTATTGCAAAGGGAAACTATCTATAGAGAGATATATATTTTTAAGCTTATTTTAAAAGATTTATTTCTCAGCCTACGGCCTTGCCTGGCTGCCCAGGGTGCAGGCACGGAGGGGACAGACCCTTTGCTGGTGCAGGGCAGCCTGCCAGAGGCAATGAGAGCCCAGGGCAGGGGCCACAGACCTGGTTCATGCCCCAATTCCACAGGGCACTGGGTGGCCACGGGCAGCTCACCTCCTCCAGCACCCTGCTCCATGCCTCAGTTTCCCCATCGGTGAGCACAGGAGGGCTGGAGATCGGTGATGTGCTGTGGTGGAGCCAGGAAGCCTGTTGCTCCTGCTGCACAAGCAAGGTTTGGGGGGACGGGGGCGTTCTTTGGGGTGGCCCTTGCCACACCAAGCCCCTGAGCTGTCCCGCAGCCCCTCATGCCACAGTCATGCTCTGCTCTTGTGACAGCACGTGCTGGTGCATGCACAGGGTGGTGCACGCTCATGTGGGTGCCTGCAGTGCCACCAGGCACATCTCACTGGGAAAGCAAATTTCTCACTATGTCCTCATGCAACGAGGCTGTCCCTGAGGCCAGCCCCTGCCTCTGTCCCCATCCCGGGCACCGTCTGCGCCGTTACCCAGCACTTTAACTCCGGCGGTGTTTGCTGTGCCCGTGGCCCCGTTCCCCACCCCCCAACACTGCCACTGGGCTGGGGTGGCCCCAGGGACCCAGTCCCCGTGCCAGGCGTGGGCACGGTGGGCAGACGCCCCTCCCCTCCCAACACGCCATCTAAGTTATTTATATCAAAGAGAGCAAAGGTTTATTTTTGTAGTTTGTACAGGCGGTAGTGGGGACTGAAGGTTTATTTTTAAAGAGTAAATATATATATTATATATAAATTATCTGCCATGTCTGGCCCTTTCTCTGGGGGGACACAGCTCAGGGAGGTGGGAGGGGATACTTGGGACAGAGCCAGCTGTGTGCACACATGAGGTGGGGTGTGCAAAAGAGGGATGTGCACGCCGTGAAGAGGTGGGGAAGAGTGTGTGTGGCACATGGGGAGCTGGCAGCCTGTCGTCCCCCACCCTGGGGCTATGGGGGGATGAGGAGCTGCTGGCAAGGCTTGGGGCAGGGTTTGGAGGCGGCGGCAGGAGTCACGCGTTGGTGCAGTGGTGCTGGTGGGTGCAGAGATGCCGAGATCTCCCTTCCCCCTTGCTCCCAAGCCCTAGGTTCCACATCCCCAGCCCTTTCCCCATCGCTGCCATCGGGTGGGGTTGCCGTACCCCTCCCCAGGCCGGTGCCAGCGCTCGCTACCTGCTGCAGCACGGCCCCGCTGCCGGGGGAGGGCAGCACGGCCCCGGCACAGGCCGCGGATTGGGGGGCGACAGTGTGACTGGGAAAGGGGGAGCTCACCTTCTGTCTCTATCCCGCAAGGGAGCCCTGCAGCCTCGCCACCCCTGGGCTCGCTGCCCGGGCTGCGGGTGGGCGCCTGGGTGTCCTCGCACCCACCCCACGGCCCAGCTCCAGCTCGCCCAGCTCCTGCACCGCTTCTTGGGGTGACCCGAGCGTCCTGTCCTGACCCCGCAGTATGGGGCAAAGTGCTGTACAGATGCTCTCGGCCATGGCAGCACCTCTGGCAGTGCTCAGCCCACCTCTGGCAGTGCTCAGCCCTGCAGGCTGCCCCACTGCAGAGCACCTGGCCAGGGGGGGCACTGCCGCTGCCTGAGCCCCCAGGTCGTGTTGGGAGGACCTCAGTCCCCAGTCCCTACTTAGCATGTGGGTCCAGGTGACGGTGGTGGTCGCGGGGCCGGGTGCCACGCCGGGGCCGGCAGAGGCGGATGGGCACCCCGCTGCTTCTCCGCAGCGCATGGGACCGCCAGGCCGCTGCAATGCTCTCCACCTATGGTTGTGGGGAGAGGGATGGGGGCATCAGGATGGCCACAGAGCGGTCCTCCCAAAAACCCAGCCCTGCAGCAGCCTCCAGTCACAGAGATGAGTCAGGGCATTCCCAGAAGTTGCAGCAGCTCACCGGGATGAGCAGATCCTGCTGGTTGTGGCTCTCCAGCGCTGCCAGCTCACTGGGTGCCAGCAAGGGCAGGCGCAGCTCTTGCACAGGCAGGGCGGCCACCTCGGGCACTGGGCGCTCCAGGACAGCCTGCCAGCCAGTGGGATATAAGGAATGGGGCTGTGATGACCTTGGCACCAGGGCAGGTTCGCAGGGAGTGAAACAGCCTCTGTGCCCATCACACAGCCCAAGCTCAGGGACAGGACACCCAGGTTCCCTGCCTGGGCTTGTGGGGTCCAGGCACCCCAGAGTGACTCTGCCCGGAGGAAGGCCCCAGCAAAGACTGCTCCTCCCCATCACCTCTGTGATTGCACTCACCGAGCTGACGTGCGCCCACTCCCGCACAGCCTGCACCAGGTCCAGCTCATCCACGGACAGGTGGTCGCTGCGCAACACCTGCGCCAGCACCACATCGGAGAGCTCGTGGAAGCCCTGTGTCCGCACCACCGCCTGCCAGCACAACACAGAACCAGGGTGCTGGTACCAGGACCCCACACCAGCCCACCTCTCCATGGGGCATTGGATCCATTCTGGCACCATCCCTGCTTGGCACTCCACAATGCCCCTACCTGGACTCTCATCCCCCTGGCATACCAGTAACGGAAGCTAGCCTATACCTGGCACCCAGTATCTTCTCCCCAAACACCATTAGCTCACTTTCCTCCTCTGCCCAACCTCCAACCACTGCATTCTTAGAAGCCCCACTCCCCTGCCTAGTGCTGTGTTCTCCATGCCACGTGCCCCTGGTGCTCCTCATGTCCTGGGATACCCCAGGCCATGCTCCCCCATCACCTGAAGCCGTACCGCGGTGCAGTCCTCGATGAAGGCCAGGCAATGCTGCTGAAGGTCTGCCTTCCCGTAGGTCACTGCAGCCTGTGGGACAACACAGCCATCTGCAAGGGGGTGTGGGGCAGGAAGAATCCCCTGCCAAAGCTCCACAGCGCTCTCAAGCACAGGCTCTCTCAGGGACCCAGGTGAGGTGACCACCCCCTTGTGTGGGTGCCACGGTGAGAGTGTAGTGGGGAAGGGGCATCCAGGTCCCCTTCTTTGCTGGCCTGTTCATGGCAAAGAGTTTGGCAGCTCTACTGCCCACAAAGGGTCACCCAGCCCTGCTGTCAGCAGTAAGCACCTGATTTTCCTACCCAGGAATGCTTATCTGGGCACTGCTCATCTGGGCACCAAGAAGACACGTTCCTGTCCCCTTATGGTGGCAGCCCTTGCATGTGGGGTACTCAGGACCAGCACAGGCAGGACAAGCATCACCTCCCCCTCTGCTACAGCAGAGAACCAGTATTGACGTAAGCAGTGAGGGAAGGCGAGATGTTTTTTTCAGGTTTGTTTTGTTCTGGGGTTTTGGGGTTTTCTGTTTGCTTCCTCCAGGTCAGTTTTAGCTCTGTTTACACCACGGTGGTCTGGCACTATGTCTGCTGGGAGTTTCTGTGCTCTGGGGCCAGCAGCTCACCCCGAGAGCATCGTTTTGACCCACAGGAGATGGAACAAATCTTTCTCTGGGGAGCAACCTTGGTCCCACCAAGCAGTGTGACAGGGCCACTGGGACTGTCCCAAGGCTATTTTTAGGTGCCTCAACTCTCAGCAGGGCTTTTGGGACTGGCCTCAGAACCATGAGAGCTCCCAGACACCCAGTACCTCCCAGTTTCATGCAGATGATGGCAAGGCTCTGACAGTGGGGAGCTCTGGTGCTCAGGGCAGAGTGAGGCCCTCAGTGGCCTTTGCAGCCCTGGTACAATGTGCCTAGGAGCTGGCAGGGCAGCTGCTGGGCCAGGAGGAGCTAGGAAATCCTGCCCCACTGAGAGCAGGAGAGTCAGGCCAGCTCCCTTCCTAATATCAGATAGGTTATTTTTAATCCTCTCTGACCCACTGGGGTCACACTCACCTGCAGAGCCTCACAGACCTGCTCTACGCTCAGCGTGTCCTTGATGAACTTGATGCAGAGCTGGAAAGCAGATAGGGAAAGGGTGAGCAGAGTGGGGACCCGCTCCTGCCATTCTCCCTGTGAGACTCAGCACCCTGAGTCCCCAGGACACTGACCATGTGGTGGAGGCATCTCCAGCCCCGCAGGGTTCATAAGGCAGCTAACAGCAGCCAGCCTGGGCACTGATCCAGCCAGGGACCAAGTCTGAGGTGATCAAACCACAGCTGATCTCATAACAGGCCCCAGGTAGGTCATCTAACCCTGGCCACAGCAACCAGCCATGTTCTGCCACGGGGGACAGTTGTGGTGCCAGCTGAAGTGCACTGGGTGACTCCAGCATTGCTCAGCCCTGCCTGCCAGCTGCTATCTGTCTGTGACTGCTGGGGGACAGACATCTTCAGCTGCAGCCTACACATGGGTGATGTAGGTGGGATGCAGCTCCTGCTTATCAGAGAGCAGGACCTCCATCTCACCAACTTCAGCTGCCTCCCACGCAAAGGGAGTCAGAGCCCCTGAGAAACCCAAGGGGATGTGACACGCAGGAAGGAGCCATCAGCTGAAGCAGAAAGGCCCTGAATCATTGGCTGGAGGGATATGAGGTCACCCTGCATCTGGGGACAGAGATGGGCTTCCCTCGATGTCCTTGGTAAGCCCCTTTCCACCACATGCCTCCTCTGTGTCTCTTCCTGCTGCAGGTCATCCCCCTGAGGGTTACTGGATGATGGGGTGGAATTTGTCCCCCCCTTTTTTGCAACATCCCTTATGACCCTTTCTCTGTCCAGCCAACTGTTTGACAGCCCCCATGCCACATCGGGACTTTGGCTGAGCTTGTCCCTTCGAGGTGGTGGGGCAGGTCTTGTGCAGTCGCCTCAGCACACAGCAGCCCGTGGCTCCTCAGCTCCTCAGTGAGGTCCTTCCCCGCTGCAGACGGAAGGAAGAGGAAGTCTGGGCATGAGGTGGCGGGTCACGCGGTCGGCCCAGCTGTAATTCAGGAATCACTCTGATGACGTGGCCCGGCTGCCCTCCAAGCAGCTCCAGCTCCCTACCCCCTCCTTGTCTGGCTCCCACTCCTCCCTATTGCTCCCTGCTGTTGCCTTCCCAAAACTTCCTCGCCTGAAGCAGCACCCCCTTCGCAGCAGTGTTGCTGAGGTGCTGAGTGCTCCCCGGGACTGGGTCTTTCCCTATAGCCTCATCCTACCAGATGACTGGAGGGTGTCTGTGGGTGCTGGGGCTTTCCTGCTGCCCTTTGCCTTGCAGGACATGTGAGGCCCAATGCCCTTCCTTGGGATTCCCCGGTGCACATGGGGCTCCCAGCCAGTGCTGCACCCTCTCAAGGGGGATCCCACCGGAGAAACCCTCTGGGATTAAGAAGCAGGGGCTGAGCCTGTGTTGGATCCAGGTGATGCACCATGGTGTTGTCCTTAGAGCCATCTCCAGCCACCAGCCACATAGGGACCATCTTGGGGTGCTCCTCAGCTTAGGGACCACCGTCCCCAGTCTAAGCAGGGTCATACCTTGCACAGGTCCTGCAGGCCGTACTCCACCGATGAGGTCAGTACCTCTAACACCTGTAAGCAAGAGGTACCTTGTGAGCATCAGCATGCAGGGCCACGGACGAGCATGGCAGCCCAGGGGCCAAAAGCTGCCAAGGTCTTCCTGCCTCTGTGGGAGCTCCCAGGTGGGGCACGGAGCGGGGAAAGGGCTGCCGCACAGGGGCATATGAAGGTGTCCTGCTCTGGTGTTCCGATTCCCAGCATCCAGGGTGTGCACAGCCAGTTGTCCCAAGGCTGGGGCAGACATGTGGGTCAAAGCGCTCTGGATACCCCATTATGCTAGGCTGAGACTCAACACACTCATTGCACAGTTATCCAGCCAGAAAGCATCGTGCAGCGCATACCGTCCATCTTCAGCACCCCAGGAACTCCAAAGCACCCCCTTGTCCCGTCCATGCCCACAGTCCCTCCCAACCCCAGCCCCACTCACAATGTGGCTGTTGAGGGTGACGCTGTTGGTGTAGAGGAACTCAATGACAGCCAAGAAGACCTCAGGCTGCACGTTGCCCAGGATGAAGGGGCCCTGAAGCGAGGCACTGCTGGGGGAGTCCTCCCTGCCTGCTGGCCCTTGGCTGAGCATCCCCTGGAAAGCCTGACAGCGGCACGCCAGCACACAGCGGTGCGCAAACACCTTCTGCTGCTCCTGGCCCACCACGAACGTCACGTCACTGTGGGGTAGAGGGGACTGTGAGGGTTGTGGTGCCTGGGAAGCCAGGGCATGGGATGCCCTGGGACTGGGACAACACAGACAGGCAGAGACTGGCTGGATGCTCATCCCGGTAGGGCAGTGCCCTTTGCTGGAAAAGCTCCCAGGTTAAAATTAAAGGCACAGAGGGGGTTCTTGCTGGTGGCTCCTTGTAGTCATCTGAATAGGTGAGCAAGACAGGTTCTCTGGAAAGCACAGACAGTCATAGGTGCTGGCACAGCCAGCCCTGGATGCTGACACAGAGCAGAGTAGAGAAAGAGCAGCTGGAGAAAGTGGCTTTCTCTTTAGGCACAGCAGAGCTGGCGAAAGTGCATCTGCCACCAGGCTCAGCCTCCTTGACTCACGGGCACTGACTCATGGGCTCAGGGATGTGAAGCCTCCAGCATTGCTGCCAGCAGGGCTGCCCCTGGCCCTCCCTGCACCTGTGGGACAGGGCAGCCTTTGGTGCATGCCAGGACATGAGTTTCTTACTGCCCAGGTTACCCACATCCCTCGTGCATGGTTCCTCAGCCCTGTGGCCCCAGGAAAGGAGGCAAGAACAGGGGAAAGGGAGAAGTCAAAGCGCAGGGCGTCTCCACCTCGTGTGCACCATGTGGCCATGAACCAGTCACCCCTTTGTTGCATTCTCTCTTCCTACATCCCAGCAGGGCAGTGAGTAGAAGACATGTTACTCAACCTCTAGCTGCCTTCCCAGAAGGAAGGGTATCTGAACCATTCCCCTTTGTGCATCAGGATACACATGGCTGGGGTGTGCTGGGCAGTGTGAGCAGAGCCTGACAGGTCCTCCATGACTGCTACTGCAAGGGGGACTGAAAGAAATCATTCCTTGGCTATGGTCCACAGGTCAAGTGGGGGAAGTAGGGTGCAGGCTACAGCATATGGGCTGTGAGATGTGAGATGCAGACTGCGGTTATGGGATGCAAGGTCTGGGATGCAGGAGACAGACTGCAGGAGCAAGGATGCAGGATGAAGGAGGCAGGATGCAGAATGCAGGTTGACGGATGCAGAATGCAACTTCCAGGTTGCAGGATGCAGAATGAAGGCTGCAGCAGGTGGGTTGTGCGATGCAGGACAAAGGGTGAGGGATGAAGATGCGAGTAGCAGGATGTGGGCTGGGAATGGCCAGATGCTGGCAGTCACTCCCCAATGTCTGGTGCTGTGGCTGGGGAGTTTTCACTGGGATTTCTCTTCTGGTGGCCAAAATTTCATCAGGGACAGAGATTTCCTCCAACAGCACTGGCATTTGTGCCAGGCCTCTGCTTGAGGCAGGTGAAGAGGATCAGACAACCTGGCAGCTGCCAGTTAGAAGGTGTCATGTAGATAGGAGGCTGTCAAGGCAGTGGCTCTCCATCTTTGCTCCCTGCTCCGGGAGGAGGTGGCAGGGTGATTGGGCATTGTGAACGGGGCTGGCCAGGCTGCCACCTGCCCTCTAGGGTGCAAGGAGGTTGGAGATGTTGAAGGAAAGCACCGATGAAGCCGGGGTGGGAAAGGAGCCAAGCACTGATGGCTGCCCCTGCCTCTACTCCTGGCAAGGGCAGAAGTCGCAGCGCAGGAGTTAGCCCAGGGTACTGCCTTGCCATGCTGGCACCAAGCCGGGGACAGAGAGGGCCTGAGTGTACCCGGACACCTTCCCTCCTCCCGGGAGGCGGTGCACCCGGGCAGCCCCGGACTGCCGCTGCCGTGTGGATGTGGGGGCAGCGCTGCAAAAACCGTGCGCCGGAGGGTGCCCCGAGGCGAGCACAAGC
>VWZK01012902.1:714-11714 GCA_013396935.1 Baryphthengus martii
ACAGCCCTGTCTAATCTCATGGGTATAAAATCCACTCTGCGGCTTTCGCCGCGCAGTACTCGGAGCGGTTCCCGGGGCCGGTCGGAGGGGCCGGGAACCGCACGGCAGGAAAGAGGGAGATGCTCTCCGGAGATTATTATCCGGCCGAAGCCTTCCCCGCATATCGCAGCCATAGCAACAGCGATGGGCTGTCCCAGCCGGAGTCTGCAGTGCAATAAAAGGAGAGAGAGGGACGCAGGGAAAAGAAAGAGCCGCGCGTTGCGCTGGGCAATCTCCTAAGGGGTTGGCACAAACAGACAGCAACTGGAAGCAACTGGAGCCAATCCCCCAGCTCCCTTTGTAATGCTTTCTGACACAGATTCCCTCTCCATGGCTGACTTTGCAAGTTTCCCCATCCTCTCCCAGCCTCGCGCGGCTTCTTTTCATGCGACTAAATTATACACGAGAGGAGGGACATGCTGGAAATTCTAGTGAAAAAAAAAAAAAAAGAAAAGAAAAATGTGCAGGTTTGCGCAGCCTGGCCGCCTCCAGGGCTCCTCCCGCGAGCGAAGAGGCACAGGATCTGGTCCCAGGTCAGTAGCATTAAAGCCCCTGAATTTTAAAACCACCGAGAAAAAAACCTTTTCCTGCGGAGCGAGAGCAGCTTGGTGTGGAGCGGGGCCAGCCCGCGGTGGGTGCCGGGACCGTCACCCCTCCCGGAGCAAGGGCTGCTGCTGTCCCAGCACCCTCGGGGACAGAAGGCGACGCGTTCACTTCCCCTGAGAAATGTCGTGTTTAGAGGCCAGTAAAAAATATGCAAATCTGGCAGAGCTGGGCCTCTGAGCCTCAGAGGCCGCCTCCAACCCCCCAGCTCTGCAGGGCGGTGGGAGCGGAGCCCTGAGCGGCCGCGGGAAGGCAAAGGCAGGGCCGGAGGGAGCGCGGGGCGGCGGGGGAGGCTGCAGGCTCAGCTTTGGGATGCCGCGGAGCAGGACGGGGAGATGTGCGTGGGATAGCGGCTCCTCCAGACAGCGGGCATGCGGAGAAGGCTCCCGCTCCCCGCAAGCCCGGGTGGGTGGAGCGTGCTGTCACTTTTTGGTGCTGGGCAAGCCCGGCATCGCTGTCGCAGGATTGCTGCCTGTGCTCTGATGAGTCAGGAGCAGCGCTGCCACGTTTTCCTCCTACCAGGCAGCGTGTCCCGTTGCGGGTCGGTCGTGCTCGGCACCGGGAAGCTCCCGCACACGCGGTGCTGCTTCAGCTCCGGAGCGTCGTGGGTGGGTGAATCTCCAGCAGCGACTCTCCGGGGAAGCCCCTCTGGAGCAAAGGGCTGTATCGGGATGAGGACACTGACCTGCATCTCGGGCAAGGCTTGGAGCACCTGGCTCCGGCAGTGATCCCACGGGACACAGGCATGTTTCTGTGTCCCACCTCCTCTGCCAGACAATGAAACACTGCCCTCCTTCCCAAGTCGGAGCAGAACAAATAAAGCAAGCGCCATATGGTGCCAAGACACGTTGGAAACGGGGCCAAGCCCAGGAGGTAGGGGAGATGGCAAAGCTCCATCCCCATCCAGGCCCCAGCTCCAGCTCCAGGCCTGACCTTGGGGAGCGCTTGCACCCGCTCCTCCCCCCCCCCCCCCCCCCCCCCCCGCAGCCGCTGCCCCAGTGCCCAGGCTGTTGGGCACAGCTCCGCATTTCAGCCGTGGCTTTGCACTGACTCACCTGCCCTCCTCCCTGCCCATGGTCTTGGGAAGCATGGAAACCAGAGCTATCCACGAGAGCTCTTCATCTGAGGGCTGAGGACACAGAGTCACCGCTGGACCAGTGCTACAGCACTGTCAGGAGGTAATGCCCTGCACCCTGCCACGGGACAGCGCACCCTGCTACCAATCCCCTAGAATTATAAAGAGGAGCAGTAGCTGCACACAGCTTGTCCCCTAAAGCCCCTGCAGCCCTGGAGCCAGAGGAGAAGCTTCTCCACAGCTCCAGGACACCATGGGCACAGGAACTTCCCATGAGCAGAAAGTGGCATCATCTTTCCATCCACCACAGTGATCCTCCTGCCTGGATCTTCCCAAAGCTCTGCAGCTCACGGATGCCTGGTGTGTTTTCAGGCAAGTCACCTTCAAACACCCACACATAGAAGTGAGATACCTCCAAGCAGATCTGGGCATCCCCATAGCTGGGCTTTCAGAGGTGCTGAGCACCTGTGGTTCCCATGCAGACAGCTCTGCGGAGCAGACGCTCGTCCCACCGGAGCACCCAGCCCCTGGGAGCCCCCTTGGCAGAGCCACTGTGGCACCGACTCCCCTGCCACTCTCATGTGCCCCATTCCCTCTCTGAGGGCCTCACTCAGAGGGGGTAGCACTTAGCTTTGCCCTCCAGGGTGATGACATCATAATTCAGGTCTCCTGAAGGTTTGGTAGCCATGGGGCTCAACTCTGTCACTCACTGCTGTGAGTGGATCATTGGCACCTGAGTCATGCCGATGAGAATCAAGTAAGTTGTGCAAGCAATGGAGTTTATTGAATCATACACAAAAATGTAGGGATGATAAGGATCAAGCAGGACCTGGGAGCAGCCCACACTTCTGCCTGTGCCATCCTCCTTCCTCCTTTAAAGAGGCAGCACTGCCTGAGGGAGAGTCCCACCGCCCTGGTCCCGCTTCCTACCTGCCACCAGCCTCCAGCGAGGTGCTCAGCCTCTGGAAATGCTCTGCACCAACTAGAGCTTGTGGGGTGCTCTGCAAAGTCCTGTAGGAAAATCCTATTATTTATTGCCAGTGTTATAGATAAGGAGAAAAGCACTGGGCAGCCTCATCCCACACAACCTACCTCGACTTCTGCGGGGTGAATGTTGCCTCGGTGAAGGGTCCTGGCTGTGATGGATGCTGTCAGTTGGCAGCTGGCTGTGAAGGTCTGTGCTCATCGTGGTCCCAGCTCCCCTTGGACTTCCTACCCCACCAAGATTGATATAACAGAAAAAAAATGTACAACAAATACACTGAAGTTCATAGTTTAGCAGAGTATAGCAGCGTCTGGTCAGAAGGGGAATGTCTCCACTCTTTTTTTCTCTATTAATTCAGAGGTGAGGCTTGCTGAAAACAAGGACACTCCACAGGACACAAGTCCTAACCCTCAGGGTTAGATCCAAGGCAGGGTTAAATGCCAGTAGGCAAAAGAACAGCAGCCACACCAGGAACAAAGCCGATGTGGGTGTCTGGGGCAGGCTGAGATGCAGGCCAACTCCTGAGGATGAGTTGCTGGGAGGCTGTGCTGTGCTTTGTCCCCAGAGATGGGCACCACTGGGAAAGCAAGTGCAGCCTCAACGGGAGGCTGGAGATCCCGGGTGGATCATCGGGGAGCGGTTGGCGCTGGAGACCACCGAGGAGGCTCGCCCTGCAGAGCAACCACCCACCTTTCCCCAGTAGTACCCATCCCCGGGGGATGCACCGGCCGGTCAAGGCGCTGGCACTGCAGCTGCACGCACAGGAGGGTGCCTGGACGCTGCAGGGGTGAGCAGCCTGCACAGCTTGACTCAGCAAGTCCCCAAGCCGTGGGTGACGGCAGCACGGGCAGGGGGTCCAGCAGCACTGCCGGCAGCAGCCCACCCAGCAAGGAGAAGCCAGGGAAGCCCCAGGTCCATGTCATGAGCAAGGACCTTCCAGCTTCCCAGGGCCCTGGCTGGTGCAGAGGTTCCCAGGGGTTGGCACCAGGGGATGTGGGCGTCCCATCGCTGTGCTGGCCGGATCCTGGCTCGCCAGCATCCAAGCCTGGGGCCTGCGCCTGGCAGGAGATACCGCAGGATAGGGCCCCGAGCAATCTGCTCAGGTACAAGTGGGTGGTGAATGAAGGAAGGGAGCTGGGAGCACAACTCCCCTGTAGCTCCGAAGCGGGGTGTCGGCAGCAGAGCTCTAACGAGCCGCCGAGAAGGCTGGAGCCCTCTGTGCCATTTCACCGCTGCTGCTCTGCGTCGGATTTCCCAGGAGCCCTGCAGCCTCGGCCTCATTAATTATGCAAATGAAAAGGTGTTGCCAACGCGCCATCCCGAGGTAGGATCCCCGGGCCTGAAGTTGGGCTGGGAAGGGCGGCCGCTGTCCTGAGCTGGGCGGGGAGGGTCCGGGAGCACATCAGGCAGGATGGATGTTTGCAATAATTATCCAGTCATCCCCTTCAAGTGTACTGCAGCCATAGCAACAGACAGATGTTCTGTCCCAGCCAGAGTCCGCAGTGAGCTGGGGAGAGAAGCACAAAAATTAACCCGTTCAGCCCCAAGATAACACAGAATCCGCTTCATTTTGGGACCGGACCAGACTTCAACATCCTCGAGAAAATTATAGGACATCTGGCAAAAAACGCCAACCACACACATCCCAAAGAAAACCAACAGAAATTGCCTCAGCACTCGCACAGAGACTGAATGACATGGGACATTGAACGGAAGCAGCAGCGTCCCGCAGGACCGCGGCCTGGCTCTGCCGAGTGCCCGGTGCCTCTTGTCCCATCATGGGTAATGAACTCTGCTTGTGCTCAGCATCTCCCCGGGCAATGCTGCAGGTGAGGCTCTCCGGGTCTGGTGGTACGAGGCTCTCCAAGTCCGGTGGTAACAAGCCTTGGGAGATGCATATCACTGGGGAGCCTGTTTGGGGATCACCACGAGCAGGACACTCTCTGTGGTCAGCACCCCTGGACGATGCCGGGCACCCTGCTGGGCAGGGAGAGGATGGATGAGCCACATGGCTGAGCTTCCATGGCCAAGTTAATGGCTGTGCCAAAGCATTGAAAGTATTCAGAGGTGGGATACAGCTGGACTGAAAAACAGCCAGCATTCCCAAAAATTAACTAGATTTCCAGGATTCAGCCTGTACCCACCAAATCCCACCCAGAAACATCCTCCCAAGGGCCCTCGTGCCCACCAGCACACTGAAAATTTAAACCCAGCTTCTCCTGGGAGCTCTGATGTTCAGGGAGCCCTCCCCAGGCACGAAGTCTCTGCTGCCTCCTCCCTTCCCCATCAGACAGCGATGCCTTGAAATATCAGCATTGAAAGGATTTAAGCTAAAGGCCATAGCCCCACCTCTCCGTTCCCTTCTGAAAGGATCAGAGCTGCCCACCCTGGTCCCATGCCGGCTGTGCTCAGAAGTCCCTCAGAGGCAAGGGGGATTCCTCAGAGCCCAGAGCAATCCCCTGACCCCAGAGCAGTGTAAACAGGCTCGTGCCAAAGCCCCATACAGATGTTTGCAGCTGTAGATGCTGCTGAAGTGCACCCATGTCAAGGATTTCACGGGAGGACGATGGGGCCAGAGCAGAAGAACAGCCCCAGCAGATGGGTCTGGAGGGACAGGTTACACCTGGAGGAAAGGAGAACCCTCCTCTGGAGCAAGACAACCCCCTGCCCTACACACCAGCACAAGTGTGAGCAGTCACAGGAACACGGTTTCACTTCCCAAACTGTAAGACTATTTTTGGTTCATTTGACTTCCCTTCTTGTCCTCTGCCACAGAGACAGTGAGAGCTCCAGCTCGCTGAGGGCAGCCCGTCTCCCCCAGCTTGCCTGGTGACAGCTTGTACCGCGCTAGCACAGCCCAGCCGGGAAATCTGGGCTCTCCCGCTTGGGTTTTTTTCTTCTTTCTCCTGAATAATAACAATAAAAAAAAAAAAAAAAAAGCAGAGCAGGGTGAATTTTCTGATCTTGAAACTGCGGGAGATGTGGCATCATGTGCAGTCACAGAGGATGTGGGCAGGTGCCATCAGCCTTCCCCACGCAGCTCTGGAAATGTAGCTCAGTCCTGATCTGCAGCTCCCCGGCTGTTCCTGGCCCGGGCTCCCACTCAGCCCTGGCAGCTGGTGGGTATTTCAGTCCTCACCACCGCTCAGGCTCCTGCTCTCCTCCTGTGGTTCTCCCCCCAAGCACATCCATTCTGCGTTCTTGTGGTTCGACTCCCAGCCCTCTGGAGCCACACTGGACACAGAATAAGGAGGGGAATATGTCTGTTACTTTCACAAATCCCCATTGGATTTGTACCTCTGGCTCCTGCACCGGTGTCAGTCCCAGGCCTCTCCCAAGTGAAGGCCCCACCAAGCACTGTCTTGGTGCTGTGACAGGGACAGAAACCCAGCAGGCTCCAGAAGAAGCCTCCCCACTCTTTGCTGACTACCCATAGCTGCTTTGACTTATTATCTGACCTGGATCTAAATTAGGTTTTGATTAAAGTTGGGAATAAATTCTACTTGGAAAAAACTCATTGTTTAGGTTCAGTTAACAAAAACTACAGGAGAATTAAAACTGATTTCTCACTTTGGGGACAGAGAGCCCGAAGGGACCTTAGGGAGTCCCAGCGCCCGGCTGTGAGAGCAGCCTCACCGAGCCCTGTCACTCCCCACCCGAGCAGGCTCCGTCCCACTGCAGCCAGCTCCTCTCCTGTAGAGACTGGTGGCTCTGATGCTTGTTCAGCATCTCCTCATTTCAAGCCTGGGTTTATACATCGTCCGTCTATTCCTCCTTGTTCCTTTGACAAGGTGGTGCTGGGGCTGGGTTTGTGGCCCTCCCTGGTGTCTCTCTGACCGTCCGCTAATGCCTCTTCTCTCAGCATTCATTTTGCTGAGATCAGTGAGTTGAGTCATCTCTGTGAGACACTCTCCTCTCTCCTCAATAGCCCAGCAAACTCTCTCTGCACTAGTTTCAGGCTAAACTCTCCCAGTACGGCCAACCAGGACCAGGGAGCCTCTGGAGCTTCACTAGGACCTTTATACTTCTCCATACCTCTCCTGAAGTGACTCTCCTGAGACAACTTGGCATCGTTCACCTTTTTCTTGACTACATCCTTTTGATGGATCTCAGCTTCCTGTTGGTGGACCTCAGCTGCCCCATTGGGTGGATCTCAGGTGTCTTATTGATGAATCTCAGCTGCCTCGTTGGTGGATCTCAGCTATCCCACTGGGGGACCTCAGCTCTCCCCTCCAGCCTCGGTGGGTGAATGTCTTGGACACAGACGGCGTGAGAGCTGTGGGCTCCCTTTGGATTTAATAGAAAGAATAAGGCAGCTCCAAGGAGCTATTCCATCACTCCACACTCCATGTTTAAAGCGCTCCCTTATCCCACCCAGCAACACTCAGGGTATTTGGGCAACTGTTTTACTTTGGGTACTACTCAAGTGCAAATCCAGATGTTGACCAACAAGCCCAGTGTAGCTGGGGACACTGGAGGGCACAACATCTTGTCCAGCTGGGATCTGTGGGGCAGTTGGTGTGGGGCTGCCAGTCCAGCACGGCTTCTTCCCTGGCATTGGGCTGCCCTTGGTTCCAACTGATAAACTGCATCTAAAACAGTTCCTCCTTCAAGGAGGAATTTTCCAGTTCCGCTTTCCCCCCTCCTATCTTTAAGGATAAGGGTGGTCTCCATATCACGCATCATAACCCACTGTGCCATGAGGTTGCTTGTTGCAGTGCAAGTCAAATCCGTGCTGGATTGGGACCTAAAATATTGATCCGAATGCTCAGCTCATGTGTGAGTGTTCCTTCCAAAATCCTCACTCAGAGAATAACAGCTCTTGGTTGGCTGGCCTTGCCTTCCCAAACTGGGGAAACTCCTGCCCACACTCTCCAGAGTGACCCTCTGGATTGCATTCTAGGTGGACCCCCAAACCTTCTTAACAGAAAGTCTCAGCAGCTTCAGCCACTCAGGTCAAAGAGCAGACAAGACACTTGACTGCAACCATTAACAAACCAAACGGGTGGAAGCCAGGTGAGAGGAACTGCTGGTTCCCAGTCAAAGGCTCATCTGGCAGGACATAGCTCATCACATCTAGAGGACCAGGAAGAAAAGACACCGAGCCTATGGAGCGCCGTACACCGGGCTATGATCACTCACTGGAAATGCTGCAATTGCCAGCAATTTTCTCCAGAGGACAGTCACTGCTGGAGAGAAGACCACCAAAGTCCTTCCCTTCCATCAGCCATGCCTGCCATGGCTGGAGCAACTGACTCACCCCTTGCCAAGTATGTGTCCACCCAAACAAACTGCTGCCTGCGAGCGGGCTCAGGGAGTCTGTGACCAACCGACCACAACATGCGGCCCCTCACTCCTCCCTGAGCCCCCTTCCGCCGGTTCCTTCCCCTTTTCTGGGTCAGACTCAGGCCCTTCAGCTGGAGCCTTACTCTGCAGTGTCGTTCACACCAAGGAGGGGTGTCTCTTAATCGCTCTGGAAAACGGAATGTTCAGCACTCTGTGCCGAGGGAGCCATTGTTGGATGGTCACCATGTT
The DNA here is from genome assembly GCA_013396935.1 of Baryphthengus martii. Lineage (NCBI taxonomy): Eukaryota > Metazoa > Chordata > Aves > Coraciiformes > Momotidae > Baryphthengus > Baryphthengus martii. Next base: position 8,952 of record VWZK01012902.1, read on the forward strand.
CTGGCAGTGGTAAAACTCAGACTGGTGCTGATCATGTCAAAAAATCCAGGTTCAGCGGACATGCAATCTCCTACCTCAGCTTCACATGGGTGGGCTCAGGTAGGAGAAGACTTCTGACCATGATTTATGGTGGTGCAAGAGGATATTCCCTTTCCACGTGGCTCCTGAGTGGTTGAAATGCAAGGTGGGGAACTCAGTGATCACCTCATCCAGGAGGTCTGATCATGGGCACGAAGACAGCACCATCCCCAGTTAGAGCAACTCCTCAGCCAAAGCCAAGTGTCTTTCTCTCTCAACATCTCCTGCAAAGCAGGTGGAGTCCAGCATCAAGTGCTTCCCTGGTGCTCCTGGACAGCCAACTGCCACCACATCTCCTCCAAAGCCTGTTCATGGAGTTCTCATGGGAAATCCCACCCACCCCTATGGCCGTCCCAGTGCCCGCTGGTTCTGGGTACTGAGTTTGGCTGGTCAGCTCTTTGTGCCTTGCAGGTGGGATGCCCAGGGCCTGTAGCAGGCTGAGAGCTGAGCCAGACTTCATCTGCAAGGTCTTTGTGAGAAAGTTGCCCCCTGAGCCCCAACTGCGCAGATCATCCTTCTCTTTTCTGCTGTTTCCAACCCCCCAAGAGCTCCTCACAGCAGCCCTGGAGGAAGCTGATCTTCTGTGGCTAGCTGAGGCTGGAAAGGATGTCCAGCTTATTGTGGTGGTCAGCAAAAGTACTGCAGCGCACTAGCAAGCTCCGTAGGCATCCTGTAGGATGTGCCCTTGGGTAGAAAACCCAAACTGGGGAAGACCTTGGGCACTCTACAAGTCCATCTCCAACAATCTCGTGTTGGGTCCAGTGCAAACTGGATGGTGACACTGGGAAATTTTTGAAAGGTGTCCCAAGACCCAGTGGAGCAGAGAGGGTCACCACGGTTTACAAGGGCATATTTCAATAATTTGTGTCAATGCCCCAGTGCCACAGACATTCCCTCTTTTCACCCCACCCCATGGATCAGCTCCCGCAGCACTGGCTGGACTTGGTGGTCTTTGAGGTCTTTTCCAACCTTAACGATTCTATCGTTCTATGATTCTATTCTATGATTCTACAATCCAATTTTCACCTCGGGGATCTGTGGGACAGGCACAGCACAGCTGGCACGGGAGGAAGATGGCCCTTTGGCCAGTGAAGAGCCCTTACCTTCCCCCTGCCACCTCATGGCAGCCACCCGTGCCCTGGCCGGCTCTGCCACCGCCATGCCCTGTACCTCCAGCACCTGCCTTGCCCAACTCCCTGACACATCAGATTCCTCTTCCAGGTTCCCACAGGCTCCCAGCTCTTGCTCCTGCATCCTCACACTGGCCTGGCCTCTGCTGGCAATGCAGGCAGCCCCCGGTACGCACCGTGCTGTGGCCCCAGATGGCACGGACCGTGGCACTGCCAGGTGGGCATGGAGCACACGTGTGGCACTGCCAGGAGATCATGGAACACGCACGTAGCACCAATGGATAGGCATGGAGCGCTGGCACTGATGACAATGATGGACGCATCAGCAGCACACGCGTGACACTGATGGACAGACAGGGAGCACATGTGGCACCCAGGGACAGACCAGAACAGACCAGCGGGCACTGCTGAGTGGACATGAAGCACACACACGGCACTGATGGACAGACCAGGAGCACACGTATGGCACCCAGGGACAGATTACGAGCACACATGTGGCACACATGCGTGGGTATGGAGCACATACACGGCACTGGGGGACAGGGAGCACACGTATGGCATCCATGGATAGAACAGAAGCTCACACGTCACACTGCCAGGTGGGCATGGAGCACACACATGTGGCACCAGTGGACAGACTGGGACCACACATGTGGCATTGATGGACAGGCAGGGAGCACACACACGGAACCGATGGATGGGGAACACGTGTGGGACTGCCAAGCAAACTACAACCATAGGTGTGACATTGATCGACAGCCCAGCAGCACACGTGTGGCACTGCCGTATGGGTACCGAGCACATACGTGTCACTGATGGACAGGGAGCACACATGTGGAACCTATGGACAGACTGGGAGCAGACACACGGAGCTGCTGGCTGAGCATGCAGAACACATGGCACTGCTGGGTAGGGAGCACGTGTGTGGGACCGATGGACACACTGGGACCACGTGTGGCATTGACGGACCAGGAGCCCACGTGTGGCACTGCTGGGTGGGCACAGAGCACATACATGGCACTGATGGGCAGGGAGCCCATGCATGGCATCACTAAAAACACAGCACACGCGTGTGACCGGCCACAGCTGCCAATTGGGACGAGCGGCCCCTTCTTGCGCCCCGGACCAGCTCTGACTGGGGTCCCCCGGAGGCAGAGGAGCAGGACGCTGGCCCCAGCCCCGCCCCCCGTCGTCGTGGCGGGGCTCGGTGACATCGCGGGACAGCAGCCCTCCCGCCGCCACCACCGGAGGTTGCTCTCCCGGCTGCAGTCCGGGGGCTGGGGAGGCTGATGGGGGGCGGGAAACGAAGCGAGGCACCGGGTCCCGGGATCCGGCCTTTGTCTCCCGGAGCATCGCGATTGCCCCGGGGCCGGATTCGTGGAAACAGGGTTGCGGTTTCTCCCGCTTTAGCCGGGACAAGGCTCTACGGGTAACCCCGGTCGAGGGCGCTGCGGGGCGATCCCGCTTTCCCAGTCCCGTTTCGTGCCAGGCCCCGTTCCGGCGGGTGCTGAACCCTCCGCCCGTTCTCCGCGGCTCCTCCCCGGCTCTGCGGCGG
>VWZK01012906.1:0-10869 GCA_013396935.1 Baryphthengus martii
CTGTGGGAGACAGTGTCAAATGCTTTACAAAAGTCTAGGAAGACAGCATCCACAGCCTTTCCCTCACCCACCAGGCAGGTCATCTTGTCATAGAAGGCCATCTGGTTCATCAAGCAGGACCTGTCTTTCAAAAACCCTTGCTGACTGGGCCTGATTGCCTGGTTGTTCAGTATGTGGTGCATAATGTTACTCAAGATGATTTGCTCCATGAACTTTCCTGGCACTGAGGTCAGATTGATAGGTCTGTAGTTTTCCAGATCCTCCTTCCGATCTTTCTTCTAGATGGGCATCACATTTGCCACCCTCCAGACAACAGGGACTTCCCCAGTTTGCCAAGAGCTCTGATAAATCATGGAAAGAGTCTTGCTGAGCTTATCTGCCAGCTCCTTCAGTATTCCTGGGTACAACTCATCCAGCACCATAGATTTGTGTACGTTTAAGTGTTGCAGCAGGTCCCTGAACATTTCCTCCTTGACTGAGAAGGCTTCATTCCCCCTGTCCTCCAGCTCATGGAGCAAGGTGTCCGGGTAACAACTAGTTCTACCATTAAAGACTGAGGCAAAGGAGGTATTGAGTACCTCAGCCTTTTATTCATCCCTTGTCACTAAGTTTCCCCCTGCATCCAATAAATGATGGAGATTCTCCGTAGTCCTCCTTCTGCTATTAATGTATTTATAGAAATATTTTTTATTGTACTTAATGGCGTTGACCAGGTTAAGTTCTAGTTGGGCTTTGGTCCTCCTGATTTTCTCCCTGCATGTCCTTTGACTAATAAATATCAATATTCCTACTGTTAAAAAATACTTGTAACATGAAATAATGATTTATATACTAATTACAAGTTAGAATGGTAGGTATGTGATGGTGTGAAAAACTGAAAAGTTACTGGTTACTACCTAAAAGGTAAGCATCCAGTGCACACCCACAATAAAAAAAATTCAACTTTACCTTTCAATGTAGCATCCCATGGAGATTGTGATCTTGACCTGATCTTTTACTTCTTCACTGATGAGCTCAAAAGAAAATTCATGGTGTTTCAATCACAGCTTCCTGAGCCTTGCTGTTTCCCAAGATAATATGTCAAAGAAAGATTTCAAAGAAGTTCTTCAGAATTTCAGTCATTCCTCGCAAATTACGGTTTCTAGAATGTTGATTGTTCTTTTTTTCCTCTCATTTCTATTCCGTTGTGACACTTGAAATTCTGTTCAAAAAGCTGGGCACAAAGTTCCAATTGACGTCATACTAGTAGAATAGCAGATCTATTCCCCTTCTTTTTCAGAATGCAAGTCTTTTTCAGGTGTCACAGGATAGTGTTAAGCATTTTGTAACAGCATGTTAAACTTGTGAGCCACTATCTATTCCCAGACTCTTTTGTCTCCAACCACAAGCTCTCTATCTGTATGTGTGCAGCTGATTATTCCTGCCAAAGGAAATTATGGCTCTCAATCTTATTTTTCTGTTTCAAAATATCAAGATCTTTTTCAGTCTACTCCTTTTAGCAAGCAGGTATCTGACGATTACTGTGTGCAAACTAATTGTGCCTACTTTAGTCTTTCGCCCATTTTGTTAAGGAAAATACTTGTAACCAAATGAAAATAATTACGATTAAATTAATAAAATATTGAAAAAATACATGCAAAACTTTATTTGAGAGATTGATTCAGTTTAACAGAAGAAACCAATAAATCCCCTCCATGATCAATGTCTCTGTCAGTTTTCAAGCAGTTCATAGTATTTTCTTCTAGCATTTGCTTATAAGAATGTTGTACAACGTGGCATCAAACACTAGAATTAAGACATGATATTTTCTAAGGGTAACAAGGTTCATGGAATCATGACAAAAGCTAATTTATTTTATTTGTCCTGGCTTGTTCTAGACAAAACTGTTGCCTGTTTATTAATGTGTTTTTTTTTAATGGTATCCGGGTGGTACAAGCAGTATGTCTAGTTTGTACTTCTCTTTTCTTATCCCCCTCTTCTCTTTTAAAGTGTTATATTTGTCCTTTTCATCTTTTACAGTGTTCCACCCACAGACTGGATTTTCTAAGAAATAAAGATTCAGAAGGTTCCTCTTCCGGTTCCCTCAACCCCCTAGAAGAAAAATCATCAGGCCCAGCCTACTCGAAATAAATTGCCTATATGCCCTCTTACCTTAAAGTAATGACTTGTCTTGTTGTGTGCTAATCAGTGTGCTGTGATGTTGATTGGTCCCAGTTTATGCATTTAATCTACTTTCAGGTGAAAGTGCCTTCATTTTAGCAATTAATCCAGGTTATATTGGAGTGCAAATATGACAGCATAAATAACTATCTTTGGATGATAAAAACAGTTCCTTCACATCTTCATTCTTGAAAGAAGTTTATAAAAGGAGTTAAGAACCCATTCATGTCTTATGCTAATATTAAACTCTGCTTTGATCAATATAATGCTAACTAAAGACGGAACTCAAAAGCGGAAAGTTCAACCTAAAGATTTAGGCTCCCATTGCCAGATCAGCTATTGGAAGATGATCTTGGCAGGTAGCATATAAAAACCATGACACAGGAAGACAAGTCAAGATACGTAGGGTTTTATTTTGCTGTGATAAGGAGATTTTACCCACAGATGAATAAATTGGTGATGGAAATTAACAGTGGTAGATCCCTTGCCAGTGTTGGCAGCAGGATGGGACAGCGGAAGCTGGAGGAGTGGGACAGGACTTTGCTGAAATCTGTTTTACGTGGGTCTTAGGAAATGGGGAGATTGCATTATAGAAGGGGATGAATTTGTATGGCTCCAAAAACTCCTGCAGAGGAAAAGAAAGATCACTGTAAAGAGAGCACTATATCTCTTCAAGAGTAAATGACATAATTCCTGCCCTGAATGGTACCATTGTTTTTCTGAAGCTTGATCTCATCAAAGGATATCACCAGCTGCAACAAGTTTCTGCTTTCTATCTGCCAAATGTTTCAGCACATACTGGTCTGAGATAGTATGAAAAGATAACATCTGGAGTTTATTCAGCCTCAGAAATTTTTCAAGATATGCTTCCATGTATTATTTGCGTACACCTCCAATATCTTCAGTGTTGCTGATGACTTCATAGGACATGGCACAATTCATAAAACTATGTTTCACAGTCTTATTGAACAAAAGTTTTTGAGTACATAGAAATTCTTCTTAAATGAACCCATCCTTTAATTTTTAGACATATTTCATTATTTAAGTGAATATTTTTTAACCTGAAGAAGGTAACAGCAACTGACACAGCAATAGGTCTGAGAGATGCTAGTGAGGGGTCAGGTTTTTCTCAAGGGTAGTTGACAGATACCCATGTTATTTCAATATTAAGCTCTCTTTTTATGACAACATGATATTCATGCATTTTTCTTCTGTTTGTCTTGTTCATCCAAGAAAACTTTTGTTAAAAAATTTCTTTACTATCACACCTTCTAAACAGAAAATATAATAAGCATACTGAAAGAAGAATGCTTATGAGAAAAAAAAAACATAAAAATTGTTAGACAGTGACTGCCGTTAAGGAATTGCTTCCTGTTCACTTTAAGCTTTAATTAATTTGTTTACTGTTTTGGAGTGGCCATGCAAGCACAGACTAATAGCCCAATGTCTCAGATACATTTTGCAACTTGTGCTAATAGGCTAAGAATTAAGGAAACATCATTATGCTTTTAGCTATAATCAAGCTAAAAGTAAAGTTATAAACTTGGTCTGATTTCTTCAATCTGGACTGGTAACAGCACTTATTGATTCAGATTTTTCTGTGAACTAGTCACTGCTACAAAGAAGTTTAACTTAGCAGAAGCCAAGAACTGCTACTCTAAAGTAGATGGGATGTGCAGACCATGTACAAGAAGAGTAGAATAAAAGGATTTTTTCTTTTAAATGGGATATTTATGAAAGAAGGAGTGGCAAGAGAAGGACATAATCAAGAGAATGATTTGAGGTCTGTAAAAAAATCTTATACTGAGAAATGTAAGGAATTCACGCATTTATCTCATCAAAGAGAAATTTAGAAGGCAGTTTCCCTGCGGCCTGTAATTAAGGCCTTTAAGTTCTTTTGTAAGCATTCAAGTGTGTAACAGCATCCCATAGTTAAAAGGGGAAGACAGAAAAAAAATAAATGAAAAGGATATTTATCTAGTCTTTTTGCAGAAAGAACTTTTTGTGATGATGGATTTTCAACATTAAAGTAGCTTGCCATGGATTTTGGAAGATTCTCTGTCACTTGGGATGTTAAGCTTAAAGTGGGTGTTTTCCAGAAGATATTTGTTTAGTCTAACTACATGTCATGTACTCTGTTTCTAAATCACTGGGGTTAGTCTTCAGTCACAAAGGCTTTGTTTGCAGGTCTTGCATGAGAGATGAAGAATGCTGGTGAAGTACCTCCTGATGAACAATTTTTCACTGGAAAGCTCAATATATGTAGGATGGCACTGTGACCTTAAAAATTCAGAAATATCATTGAGGATCCACCACTATGTGTGGTAATGTGTGAGCTAAATAGATGTTATGCAGAAATCTTGTATTCCAAAGGCTTCAGCTGACACATACAGACCTGGGATTGCCAGAGGCTATTATCTGGACTACTTATCTTGTCACTTAATGTTCTTTTGGTCATGTCATTGTATTGAAACTGAAATTGTCTATGTCTTGCACAAATATCAAGAGACATTCAAGGACCATGAGTAGTCTGACACCAAAGATTCAGAGTTGTTAGAATCAGTCACCTGACACCAAAGATTTAGAGCTGTCAGAATCAGTTACTTGTTGGAGACATCAATGTTGAATAGTTATTTAATTAATGAGAAGGTTTTCAAGAGATGATACTGTCTTAACTACAGTTTCATACATGTTTGCAGTTGAAATTTTCTCTTAGGCTTATTTGCATTTTCTGCATTAATATGACTGTCTGATCTTCACATTGTTTCTTTTCATCTCCTAACAACTTCCCAAGTATTCAAATTCTTTCCAAACTGGAAATTACATGATGACATTATTGTCAGAACCCGATAAAATGTCTGTGACGCTCAAGATGATTGATATTTGTCAGGCCGCATCGGGATGGGGTCTGGCTGGCAACACAAGAAGGATAGAGTAGTAGTTCAGAAATTTTCTTCTGGGTACCTTTATTATTTTTTTTTTTCCCAATCCATATCAGGAGTAAATTAAGACATTGTTTTGTCAACAAGTGCCTGTCCATTTTTATTCTTCTTGTGCTACCTGTTTGGGGATTTTGAGGCAGCATTGCAGAACCACAGGAAACTCGGAGTGAAAGGACTCCAGGAAGTTCCTCCAGGGCTGTTCTCTGTGACCAACTTAATGAGGGCTCCAGCAAATAGAAGCAGTCAGGTAGTCTTGAGATGAAGGGCTAGAGACACCTGATATCCACCCTGAATGCTCACAACAACGCTTTTAGTCTGTTCCCATTGTAATCCAAGCTGAGAGAGAGGCTGTTCCACTCACTGAGCTGCTCTTTGCTTTGACCTTGTAAACAGGCTCTTTTCTTTGCTGTAGCACTTGTGGGTTTTGTGGTCTTCTTTTTATTTAACAGTGTTAGAACGCATTAAAGTCCAACTGCGTCTTGACATCTAATTCCCACCAGAAACAAGATCTTGTACCCTGTTACTGACCTGCCCTGCAGGGAGAATTGCAGAGACAGTTCAATAAACCAAAGAAAGATCACTTGTCAGCCAGGCAATAGACTCATGAGTTCCCAATGCCAAGTAGAGAATGAGGTTGTTCTGTGTGATCCAGTTTGTGATTTTTCTTGTTTCTTCAGATACAGCAGAAAGTGGCCGTATAACTACTTGAGTCAATAACCTCTTCTTGCTCTCCGAAGTTTTTTGTTAAGGGAACTGAAGAGGTAATGCTTTTGTGCTCAAGAGCCAAAAATTAGGTTAAAGCCAGAGACTTGTTTCTAAAAGTTCACCAAGGTCCTTTTCTTCTGGTATTTGTCTCCATTTTCCATAAGTGAGCGGGACGCTAACTGGTATACGTTTAAGGTTGTATTCCCATTTGAAATGATTCTTCACAAAAGGGTGCCTGCCTGATGTGTCTTTGCCAAAATATTTTGTTGTAGTAATGGTGGTCATGGTGATAATGGTGCTGCCGGTTTTTTACATTTTCATTTTTATCATATGAAAGTGACCCCCAGGATTTAAGTGAATTTTCCACTACCTCTGTATGTGTCAGAGAGTCTTTCCTTGCCTGATCTGTGTGAAAGGAGCTGTCATGCAAACCAGCACAACTTCAATACGGATATTCTCTTTTGTTCTTCTGATTCTTTAGGAACTATGTTCCCTCTGTCCATCTGCCTTGCTGGGGATGTGTTTTTAAGAGTCTCCTTAGTTACGAAACTGGTTTTCATGTGCTTTCATCTCAGGTTGCGCTCATTAGCAAGAACCTTTCAAATGCAATTTCGTGTAAGTAGATGAGGCATTCTTTTTCTCCTGTTCCTTGCCTGTGTTTCCATGAACTTTTGTCATCACATTGTTGATTTTATACATTGCAAATAATTATAAACGTATTTACATTGTATAATATGCAAAGCAAATATTCATGTGGCTTTTGTAGTAGCCTGGCTTAAGTTAATAGTTGTTTCAAGATAACTGGTTAACAACAAGTTAACTTCATCCAAAGAATCACTAAATTGTACAATATATCAGGGATATTGTGACATCTTAATGATTACCCAGGGTTCCCAGCACATTCTCTGGAGTATTAAAATAGTGGCAGACTATGCCTTGCTGGAGTCAGAAAAAAGTCTTTCTCCAATAGGCAAGGTTGCATGGAGCACATGAGTACTGAGGGGGTGAAGAGGATATCGACCCACACTGAGGTTTTACTTGTTGCTTAGATTTTTTGTCCTGAAATCTGATGACTTCTACACCTGTAGTAGCTCAGCTTCCATTAAGACTTTATCATCTTTCATATCTTGAAAAATATGTCAAAAGTCATCTCCTGGCACTATGGAAATACTGCAAGTGAAATCCTTTTCAGAATTGGTCATTAATGAACATCTTCACACTTTTTTTTTTTTTTTTTCCCCACCTAATCTGTGACTCTGGAACTCATTTAAAGTCTTAAAGTAATAAATCCAAACATCAAAAATGTATGAGAAGAAAAGGCAGCAGTTGAAAATACATTGTGTGATCTCTGACATGCCCTTCTACCTTCTTCTATAATAAAGATTTTTTTTTTTCTCAGTGAAATATATTCCTATTGATAACTTTAAAGGTGAATGTAAGAAAATTTTCTTTGGTTTTATATTGGTAATTTTTATCTCACGTCAAATCCTATTTTGGATCCTTTCTGATAGGATATGCTGGCTGCTTATAAAATGAAATATCAGTTTCTCGAAAAGGTTTCATAAATGTACAATGCCAGGGAGAGAAATATAAATAATATAACTTACTTCAAAATTGTTCCATAATTGCAAGTATATTAGATAGTAGTCTAAGTAGGACAGCAATACACAGTTGGAATGACAATGAGAGAAGATACATTCATCTTCATTAGTCCTGTAAAGATAAGTGGACTTGGAGGTGTATAAACAAATTAGATGTACTTTTACTGAGCACCCTTTCCCAACCACGTTACTGGAGATTTAAAAGACACTATAAGTAGCATTTACACATATATGCTAATTTTTAAATGAAATGATGCTGTGCAAGGTAACTAACTCACCATGCCATGGTGAATCACACCGATGACTTAATTAATAACCATTCTAATTGTATTTTGTTCAATATGAATCCCTTGCTAATATTGCCTCATTGGAGACGGAATTTTAATGAAAGTCCCACCCAGAAAGATCTTATATTCTAATTAGACTACATGTAAATGTGAGATGAGCAAATAGGAGGTAATAACAGCCCATAAGATTAAACACGGTTAGGCCTGTGATTTTTTCTTTTTTATAATTGGATTTTCATCTCTATGAAGCATCATTATCACCATTGCTGATGAGCAGGGCAAAATCTGCCTGGAAGAGCTCTGGGTTGAGCTGACAGCTCCAGATGAATGACCAATGGATGACTGCTGCTGCTTTCTTCCTGATACTTGTCCTGCTCCTCATTGCACAGCTGTCATCCAGCATCTGTGTGGATCTGGTATTCCTCTGCTGAGCCTGAACTATATTATTTCTCTCTGAGTTTTTTGTTTTGTTTTGTTTCATTTTTAAATCTATCAATGAAATGAATGTGGTTCACCATACCAATGAGGCTTCAGGCATTTTAGAAGTAATGCATCACCAGAAATTGCCCTGATGATTTAAGTAGTTGTCTTTCTATTTGACATACAAGGAACCAGTTGTGCTTAGCTAACTTAAAATAAAATCTCATAGATTTTGACTAAACAGAAATCAGATGTGTTTCCACGGTATGGAGCCCATGGGAGTCCCAGGTTTGCTTGCTCTCACCAGCCAAATTAACAGGAAACTGCTGAGATGTAAAAACACTTCTGTTAATTTCCAGTTTACAAGGGACATATTTATAATCATGGTCTCCTTCGCTTTCTTCACGCTTTCCTCGTCCAAACAGAAATTAACATCATGTAGTGATCAAAATTACTCTGGGCAGGCATTTTTGAGGGGCTTCAACTTAGCATGCCACTTATACATGATTATTTTCAAAGAGCAATGCATTTTGAAACATGTAAACAACGTTTTTATTGTCTTACCACTTTTTGATCTCTCTCTAGTGGCTTTTTCAGTCAACTTTGCCTTTGTATCTGCTTGTGTTAACTGTGGTAAGTGAACGTTCACACAGTTAATGTTCTTAGACTTTTAAACTTATTTATTATTTTATTTATTGTTAAAATAGTGCTTAATTTCAAGTGGTATGGCTTACTCAAAAGCAAAGCATGAAAAGGCAAAGAAAAAGCCCGCTTTCCTGTAAAAACCGCTTGAAAATTGCATTTGAGCCCTGATTAACAATACCCTGTTCTTGTTATAAGTGTAAAGCTATTTGTGCACAGTTATGTCATCAGAAAGAACCAATCATAGCCCTTTCCCTGAATAAAAGTGTAAAACTGAAGATCCAGAAGATTGAAATGCCACCAGTGTTACAGTGATCGCTCTTAATAGTTTCCACACTGTTTGATGGTGAAGTTGTAGCACTTCCCTCCACATTACAGATCTCAGCTCAAAATTAAAAAACTTTCTCCTTGTACCACTCTGGGGAAACTAAATTTCTTGTCCTAGATTTAGAAATGGCATCGCACTGATAATCTGCAAGCTCAACATGTGTTTGTGTTTTAACTGTTTATTATTGTTTCCACTATGACTGAATTAGATAATGAACAGGGACAAGAAGCAGTGGTTTAAAAGGACAAGAAACAATGGTTCAAAAGGACAAGCAGTGGTTTAATAGAGCATGTGGTGGCAGATGGTACACAGGTATGTGTTGGATAGACCAAGACATGAGTCATTGCTCTGTTTACATGAGTGAAACTGGAGTATCAAGAGCAACATTTACAGAAATATCCAGCAGATCAATCAGTGAATTTAGATGACACTAAATATATACTTAAAGGGTACAATTGTTCCATAGTTAAAAACTGCAGGGAGAGGTATTTGAAGAATAAACGAAGAGGACAGAGTTATTGTACCATATATGGCCACCTTAGACAGGGATGTCAATGGAAAGGGGTGGAACGCTAACGTGAGTTTTATTTTCAGATTAAAAGATCAGTTATGCATCAAAATTAACTAATTGGTTCAGGCAGAAGGAGAATTTGAATGTAGAACAGGCACTCACCTCTCTACCCAGCACTGCCAAGCAGACCCCCTCCGTAGGAAGGACAGAGCTATGGTCTTTGAGGTAAAGTAGTGGCAGCAGTGGAAATCAAGCATGAAATTAAGTCACAAAAGGTCAAACAGAATTCTCATTTCAATCATCACAGACAAGTTTTATGGTCCAAGAAACAGGACCTTAAAGGCCTTTAGCTACATTTTTAAGAGGTAGACAACTCTGCAAGTGTGTTTCTCCCACCAAATCCCAAACAGTGTAATGAAAACAGTCCTTATTAAAATAAAGCACTTGAAGTATGTTGTCAGAACGTATATGAATCAAGAGTTAAGGCTTCATGAAAGAACTTGGAACATAAATGTTAAATTCCCCTCAGCTGAAGTAGAAGAAGAATGTATACAAAAGAAAACTACAAATGGAGAAACGTGAAGTGTTTTCAAATTGCTGGCCAAGGGGAAGCTAACTAGGGGTGATATCCAATATGGGAAATGATGTGTTTTTACAAATAATACCTTGGAGGTTGTTGAATTAATGTGTTCTTTTGCCAAAGGGTTCTTTGTGGAGCGTTAGAAGCAGCATGTATTTTTTGGGTTACTATGCCTTTGAAAGTCAGTATAACATTCACAAATACATAAAGCATCTACCTATGTATGTTGAACAGATTCATCAATATAAAATCCTTCATTATGTGAAAGGGTACCTATCTTGGAAGATACATAACAAAACATCAGGGAATATATTTACCTGAATAAAACTGAAGAGAGGATAGAAGGTTTAGAGGCTGTAGTTTATATTGCTTCTTTGGTGAGTGCAAGGTGGGTTTTGGAATGGAGATATGCCATTCCCCGTTCCTTTTTGCAGCACCGCTTCTCATGCTAGCATCCTGCCCAGGGACACAAAGACATGTCTATGATGTTTGATCTTACAGACATCTTACTGCCTTCTTGAACTACTTTCTGCCTTTGCATTCTTCCCAGCTCTTGGAAACATCTGATGGGCGTTTACTTGTGGAAATAGAGCTTCTGCTTGTTTGTAAAGCAAATACGGGAATTAAATCCATCCCAAACTTCTCCCATGTCATCCCCTCATATTTCTATTCCTAAAAAAAGAACTCCTATGC
>VWZK01012925.1:0-14697 GCA_013396935.1 Baryphthengus martii
ATTTTTTTTTAATTTTTTTTTTTTAAATATAAAATTCAGAGCCAGAGAAACATTTTTATTTTTTTTTAAATATAAAATTCAGAGTCCAAGTATCTATGCACCTTTAGGAAATCTGGAGCTGAATTTGAACTCCTTAGTTGAAGCCACTTTATGAAGTTTTTGGTGAACTTGCTATAGACCGGGATGATACAACAATACCTTCTGTTCCTGAGTTTCATCTGAATATTTAGCCATATCCAGTAGAATATCCCTTAGGATAGTACTGATAACTGAAGCAGTATAAATCCAATAATTTACAGTATCTGTTTTCTTGTGCTCACATTTTTTGATAAGGTTTACATACAGAGCTCTCCAAATAGTATGTTTAATTAGTTTTCTTCATATTACATTGTTAAATATAGAATGTGTTTTGAGACATTTTGCATTATTAGAAAAGTACACGAAACTTTCCCCTTTTAATGTATTCCCCAAACTTGTGGTCCACAAAATTCTTTAGTTGAGTCTCTAGCCAGTAAAAACTAATTGATGCCATCTTGTGGTAAGTAGAGAAAATGCAAAAACAATCTGCACACTGTCGCATCTTGTGTAATTGTGCACCAAATATTCCATTTTTCTTCTCTTGCTTTTTCTTTACCTTTCCATGCATGACATTTTGTACATTTCGAAGCTGTTAACACAGCTCTGAAGAGATACTGACACAGCTGAAAAATGTTACATTAAAACAGTAATTTAAGCAATTTTCAGAAAAAAAAAATCTGCAAGATCTACAATGATCAAATTAAAACAGGAAATACAGAGCAAACAGTTAAGTTTATGATACTAGATTGAGCTACATCTTGCTTCTTTGACACAAGTAAGCTAAAGCAAAATTATGGCAAGGATCTATATGGCATAGACATCACAGTGGTAGCACAAAGCTTGACAAAGATACACATGCTAGATTGTCAGTGGAAGTACTCATCTTTGAAACCAATTGGAATTTCTAGTGCTCTTAGACATACTTCTAACTTCATATCAGAATGAGATTGAGAATTTTTTTCCTTGGAATGCTTCATGTCAGTTTGGCTATCCAAGTTATGACAGAGTATCATCACTGCAAATTTGTAGTGCTCCCTAACTGCCAGCATGAACTGATTAGAAGCATTTCTAGAATGAAATGAAATGCTTTTAATGATTCACAGGCATCCCAAAGTGGAGTTAAAGACCTACTGTGTCATAACATTGTCAAAATTCCACCCTGATGCTTTTCATTGTTGACCATTTTAGTGATGTTCTCATAATGAGGTAAAAGAATACATAGATAGTAAAAGAATGCATATTTCCTTTAAGTAGTGTCTGGGACCCTACAAGACTCAGATATGCCATGAAGACTTTTATCCTAGCACTGTTTCTTTCCATAGTAAATCTTCAGGAGAATAGCATATTAAGGATTACCTATGATATAGCTGCAAGAAGAATTCTCACATCCAAAAATCCATATGGAATACAGAAAGCCTGGCCCTCCTAGGGGCAGGCTTGTGACACTCTGGTTATGCATTTCCATCTTTCTAATCTTGTCTGTTCCCCTTTAATCCAGTTTCAGTATCAAATAATTCCTTAGCTGTTTCCAAGAACATCCTTTGAAAATGCACCTTGTTATTCCAGAGCAGTAGCAGAAAAGACAAGCTCTGTTTTATGCTCTTATTTTTTCCCAATATCAGCACCTTCTTGAACAAAGTAAGTGGAAAAGCCTTCCGTCAGTCAAGGATACATGGCACGGGCAAGAGGGATGACACTTTTGTACTCCATCTGGTTAGAGTCCTCCCCACTGCCAAGCTCAGTATGCTCTAAGTGCCTTCACAAGACTGCATAAGGCACAAGACCTCTTCTTTCCGTAATTCTGTGAACCACTCTGTGAGAATCACTAGTGCCCTCTGGTTACATTCTCTGCAAAGACAGACAAGGAGCACAGCATGATCCGAAACTGCATGCAACACAACAGTTAATTCAAAGAATATTTCAGGCCTTTGTATGCACTGAACTGCTTATTGTAAATGCCTCCTAAACAGCTGATTATATGCCTGAGAATGTTAATAAGCAATTTTCTACTCAGGTCCCTGTGCCTGAAAACATACTCTACTATCCCATCTTACTTTCAAGAATTTAAAATAGTTTGTAACACAGCTGTAGGTTGCTGAAACAGGCCTGAACACCCAGTGTTTCTCTCTTCCTTGCATAATAAATCCCTACTCGGAATTTACCCCTTAGTCTCAATATCTTAATTCTGCAGATAGAACTGAATAATGAAAATGTAATGGTTGTAGTGTCTGCCTAGTGATACTACAGTCATCTGAAGTGCTGGGGTCTGAGCCCCGAGCCCTGAAGTGAACTTGACACCTGGATGAATTTCACAACCAGGTAAAAAGGGCTAAGGCTGACCAGGTGCCTCCCATCATAATCAAGGGCAAAACTGGGTTGGCCTCTGTGTTTGCCACCAACAAGATCTTTTAGTTTTGCTGCTGGCCGCAACCCAGTAGCTGTTGAGTGGTGGGGACACATGCCATACCAGACCTTGATATGAGGGATGGGCCCCCTCTGTTGTGAGAGGGCTATCCAGAAGGGGAGGTTAGGCCAAGCACATCCTGAAATGCTGAGAACTTAAGTAGAAGTGTGAAACAGCTGCCATTTAAGTGGTGATTAGGGGGTGGAGGTAAAAGGCCAACAGAGCTCCTTAATGAGGAGCTGCTGCTGCTGGGAGCTGTTGCTGTAGGGGTTTGTGAGAAGGAGTTTTGTGGAGTCAATGAAAGAGTCAAGGATAATGAGGGTAATGGATTGGGTAATGTATCTTTCTGGTGTTTGTTGGATTGGTTTGTGCCTGGATATATTGGGATATGGGGCATGGTTGGTACCTCCTTATGTTGTATATTTGGCTCAGTTTGCCTTTTCTTCTGCTGTGTCACCTGCAGTGAGTGGGTTTATTGCTTCCTTTGTTCACCCCTGTGGTTGGCCATGCTATATAATTTTTCAGGTTTGTAGAAATAGATAATAAAACCTGTGTGAGTTTCTCTGTATGTTTTCTGCTGATGACTGCGTCCTTTTTGCTGGGCCATGTAGTTAACAAAACATCATCGTGGAGAAGGAAAGACAGAATATATTTGTCAGCTGTTTTTTCAAACTTGAGATCAAACATGTAGCCATACTGAATAGTATTGCCTTCCTTTGTCCTGTTGAAAAGAAAAATCCCAAGTCTGAAGTGGCTGAAAATAATCATGAAATAATCAGTGTAGCAAATAGCTGGATGAAAAAAAAATAGGGATGACTATGAAAATGTGAAGATTATTTGTTCTGAAAGTTTATTGGTAAAATCCTTCAATTTTTCATTTCAAGCAACATTTTTCATCTAATATTAATCAACATTTCACAGAAACATATAAAGCCCTGGATTCACAGTACTTCAACATGTCACCTGATCTAACCCTGTGCCCTAAATCAGGTTAAAATATACCTTTAGTCATATCTCACGAAGGTTTAACTTGATCCTAAGGACCTCCAGTGATGGGAACACTATAGCAACACTAACAAATCTGATCCAATTCCTTACAGTATTTATTGTTGATCCATTTATCCCACTGTTTAACCCAAATCTTTCCTGCAGCAAATGTACTGTTCAGCTTGGACATGTAGAACAATCTTCCCCTTTTCTTTTAGCAAAATCCTTTACAAATTCATGGATTTACATTCCTCTTCAGTTTTCTTTTCCTGTGGCTGTTCAGGCTTCCTCTATAGATCACGCTGACTGAGTCTTTGAACATGTCTGTAGATCTCATCCTTGTTGGTCCACATGTCCCCTGAAGCACAGTGCCAAAATGCCCTATCAATGCCCAAATACTTTAATACTGCAGTATGGAAGGAAATGACCATTTCATGTTCTCAAAGCTTCTGCTTCTTTCTGTTGAACCAGTATTCTTTTTTTTTTNNNNTCCCCAACTGTATGGCACTACTTACACAGTCAGCTTTGCAAACCACTATGAATTCACGTGACGTTCTAGAAAACTGTTGCCCAAGTGGTTGGCTCAAATTCTGTATTTGTACAGCTGCCAATTTCAAAGTGTTTGAAGTTAAAATTTTTTAGCTGGCTTTGGACTTTCATCAATTTTTAAAAATCAGTTCTCCAATATACCACAATTATTTTCCATTCTCACACACTTCTGTACACTAGAAGCTCTAGATTTTAGCTCTGTCACATGTCATTATAATGATCATGTTGTCTGCTAATAGAAGAGAGCACAGAGTATTATCAGAAAGTTTATGAAAGCTGAAATACCACATAGTATTTGAAAATGACAGATTTCCCCTCTAGTTCTTTAGGTGCTGAAAAAGGAAGGCTTAATTTAGAGCAGTCTCCAGGTCTACAAAACTTATTTGCTGACAGTTGTTTCTACTCATAACTAAACCTTCTTGTTAGCAAGAACAAGCAAGGACTCTCTAAGACCTCTTTAGCTTCCTCAAACTGAGTCTTCTTTGCACTGCAAGGTTTCATTCTAATGACTCTGATAATCTGAATTTGTTCCGTATGAATTGAAAGTGGGATACTGTACTGTTAAATGGGTAGAAGTAACCAGGAAGTTTCTGGTGTACTACAAATACTTTTGCAAGAGACTTGTTTCATTATTTCCTCATATTTGTTGTGACAAAGTTCAGGGTTACAAAACTGAACACTCTTCTTGCACATCATGACTCAGTAGCACATAATCACTTTCAGTTGTGTTTTGTAGGTCTGGAGTTACTTTTTAAAAAAAAACAAACACAAACATGACACATCCAGCCTTAACTACAGAGACTGTCCTTGAATTTCACTTTTTATTCAAAAACATGGCAGATAGGCAGCATGTGTCTAGAAAAAGAGTTAGATTTTGTGTCTAAAACTATACAAGGTCAGTATATGGCCACAGTAGCCTTACACTGACCTTCACAAGGCAGAAGGTCAGTGTCCTAAATTTGTGGAAAGCCAATTACAATTTATACAGACTTTGCCAATAAGAGAATATTTGCACTGTCTAAACACACAGCTTAGAATTTATTCCAAGTATTAGTGGCCATCTCTTCATAGCACAATCAAGTTCTGAAGGAATGAGGGATTCTCAGTGCTCACAGCTACTAAATTACTCTAACAATTGATTTCCTACAACAGAGCATCCTCAGCAGTCTGTTCAGTAGCACGCCTAGCATTTTGTACTTGATTCACTGCTTTCTCTAACAGTATCTTAAACTTTGAGAAATCGTTATTTAAATGTAAAACTAAAATTTTTTTGTTTGTTTAATCATCAAGATTAGGTTAGCTTCCTTCCTAACACTGCAAGGCGTATATTCTGAAATGTGCACCTCAGTATTCTTTTTAAAATGACCCTGCTTTTGGTTCAGAATATTAGATTGCAAATGGTAAACCAGTACTATCTGTGGGGCACTTCTCTCCTTCTGCTTCTATTTACAGGAGTCAATTCATACAAAAGGAAGAGCAGAACAAATTGTAGAAAATAAGTCAATATATTGGATTCTGTATTTCTCTCTTCAGTTCTAAAATTATGAAAGCCATGGGAGCAACAGACATTTCTTTACTCATCCAACAACTAGTATTCCTAGTAATTCAATTTTCATGGTTTTCTAAGAATCTGAAATAATCTCTTAAATATAAACCTAGTATATGTTTTCCTTGGCTCACTAATATTTAAACTATGATACTAATTATCTCATATCCTATTTAAGTTATAAGCAACATATCCAAATTATATATATAAATACAAATTACATAAATAAATTAGTGTGTTCTTTCCACTTCACAGCAGCTGTGAGAAACAGACAAGGCTGAGAATGTGACTTCATCATTAATATAGTAAGTTTTTCAAAATAACATGCAAAATATTTGAAAACACATTAAGCACCTCTCTTTTTTTTTAGAAGAATAGTACAGCATATTCTTAATTAAATTTATATATTGCTTGAAGTATAAGGATACAAAGAAGAAGCACTAGACCAGAATAAATAAACAGAAAAGAAAAAAACCCCAGACTTTCATTTTGGTGGGGAAGAGAAAAAGAATCAAGTAGAGATATTCAGATAAATGTGACAGTCTAACTGATAGGCCAGGAAATGATCTTGAAAAAAATATTTCCATGGACTGCAGACAATGGACCCATGAATATGAGAAAGGATGGGAGATAAATTAACAACCCTTTCCTCATAGTTTTGGATGTAAGTGAGAATAATAGTATAACTTGGAAAATGAGAAGAGATAATTTTAGAGAAAAGATGGGGAATTTGCTCTTGCCTACACTATGTGGACATAAAGGAAGTGGTGTTAGAGAGACAAAATGAAGTGCAGGGATACACCCTCCTAGTACTGGAGTGAAATCCTGTGTTAAGTACAACCAATTTAGTAATACATCTTGTACAGTTTCTTTTTACCCCAAAATATACTTGTCTTACAGTAAAATAAATGGCTTCATTTTTAATCCTCCTAGCAACAAGGAGCAGTTTATGATGTCAGTAAAGCTTTTTCAATGAATCATTACTTAATAAAATATTAATATTATATTTTGCTAAAAGATTTGTCAGAAAATGTAACAGCTGTCTGGAAGACTTCAGATTGTGAAATTTGAGAAACTTTTATAACACGTACTATTTAATTTCTCCATTTTAATATTTTTCCTCAGTTGCTACTGAAATCACTGAGATCAGAAATTCTGTTTGTGAATGGAAACCCCATTATACTCACAAAATGAGTTTCCATCCATGTAAATGCCAAAATAAAAAAAAAGCAATGTTTCCCTTGCTGCTAGGCCATCTGAAATTAGCCATCTGGTCTCACTCTTATTTTAACGTTCTAGTTCTTGTGCAATTACTAATTCCTGAAAACAGAAAAAAATAGGCCCACATGCAAACCTGAATTTAACTCCAATTCGGTTCAGTGGAGGAGCTCAGGCTTCCATAAATCAGTAAAGATCCAAGATGAAGACATAGCACTTGAATTTTTACATGCCTGTAACAATGGTCTTCATAAAGCCTTAAGTAATGATAAGTGACTTCTATTGAAAATAGCTATGTATTATTACTCTTTATACCAGCTGCCAGTGTCCTGAGGGCACTGTCAGCCCTGAATGTTCCAGCCCGGCCTCCCTGGAGCTTCTCTCATCTGTCCGCAGCCCAGGACTCCATCTCAGTTCCCTGGGGCCATCAGCCCTTGCCCCAGTGATTCCACAGCAGGGACCTTCTCCAGCTCCCCACAGTCCTTGCCCTGCTGATCCACAGTCCCTGCCAAGCTGGGCCCCACTGCAGCCATCCCCAAGGAGGTGCTCGATGCCCAGGGCTGGGTCTGCTCATGGCACCCTCTGCTCCTTACAGAAGTGCTGAGAGGATCCCTAGCTCTTCGGTATTATCCTCAATTCCTGCGCCATGGGAACCGCTGGCCCATGCTGGGCCCTGGCATGGAAGAACAAAGGGAGTAGGGAAAAGGAAGAGGCTGCAGGTGAGTCCAGATGATGTTGATGAGACATCCTCTGCTGCTGGCAGAGACTTACCAGATCTTTCCTTCCCATGGCCATTGGAATCATCCCATGCTATCCCATTCTCTTCCTGGAAGGATTTCCATCAAGAAATTAATTTCAAAATGCAGGAGGCAGCAGAAAAGGAAAAAATGCATCAGAAACCAGTAGTAGAAGAGAAAATGCTTTTGCTAAGTTGCTGTGCTTTCTTTTAATAAAGAGATTTAGGGTTATGCCAAAGTTCTTATGCCCTTTTGTTTACTTTTAATTATGACATTACTACATCCTGTACAGTTGTTCTTTGTGGTGGGTTTTTTTTAAATCTCATTAGAAACTGCCATGTAATTAATCACTTTTTGTGTACCCTTGCAAAACACACAATAGTAGCAAAGAAGTATCTGTCAATTGAAACAATGACAGTAATAAATGTGAAATATCAAATGGAACAATGGCAATAATAATAATAATGGAAAATATTTGTTACAGCTGTACAGTTTATACTAAACTCCTAAACAAAATCTTCTAGAAGTTTCATTTGCATGCAGTGGCAAAAAGGCATATATTTTAATAAACGCATTGCCTAAGGACTGAGGAGACAACTACTGTTAGTTTCACTATAACAACTGTCCTGGGAACTTCCAAACTGAACAAGAACCATCCTTGAAGATAGTATTGTTGTTAACTTAGGTTCTGTTAAGCACATGTAATGCCTACAGTACACTGTGAAACTATCACATGAGCCCTAATTACTGTGCTTTAGGATCCAAGGAGAAATTATTTCAGAGATGTAGCCAAACTCACATTTCAACATAAGTTTCTACTAGAATAGTCATAGGCAGTTTGCTGATTAGCTCTTCCCATGTCTGCAATTGTATCAGTTAACATAGAAAGCTTTGTATGTTAATTGCATTTTCAGAGATTCTACCAAACTCTGGATGAAGAAATAGTAGGTAGGGAGACGCCAGAGTGAAATGGAAGAACTATAATGTATTTCCCCAACAGCCTACCTCCCAAACTGTATTGGGTTGATGCATCCCCGGTCTAAGCTTCTCTGAAAGGTGCATGCAACGACAGCTGGGTTGTTTTTTTAACACGAGTTCCAATACCAAACTCTTGACAGATCAAACAACCAAACTCTTTGTCCTCTGCTAGTGACTTGATAACAGCAATATGTTCAAGCTTCTCTTTGGCCTGTGCCTTAGAACTGAACCTCCCAAACTACTGTCACTGGTAGGTGCTAGGGAACCTACCCTTGCTTGCTATCACTTCCTGTTGTTGCAAGTTTTATGAAGTTGTGGTCAAGTGGTCTTCTCTAGAGACATGCGCTGAAAAGATCAGTTTCTTCTGTTAATCACATCACTCAGATTTCTGGGGCACAGGCAACTTTCTGATACACTGCTGCCAGTTTAACAGTACAACTGCTTTGCAGCTGGCTGAAACATGATCATGATCTAGCCCTGATTAGACCTGATGCCTGGGCTTTCAATTTATGCTGGTATCACAGAGTAATGACAACTGCTATAACTAAATGCATTATTCATCTTGAACCATAGGGTGTACTTAGGCCTTTAAAAGCTAGAAACTAAATTTAAATAATAGATAACTGAAAGATATTTTATGCATTGAACTACTTTCTCCTTTTTGTAAAACAATCTTGCACTGTCAGTTTTGTTATTGAAAACAAATACTGGTAAATAAATAAGATGGGAAGATAGAAACATAGATTCTAAAGTATTTGTTTTATTAAAAAAATAAACATTTTCCTAAAGACATTAATAAGAAAAATTTGGGGGTCTAAATCAACTAGCTGGCTAATCATGTGCTAGCTTGCAAGCAGATGAAGACCAAAGCAGTAGCAGAAAGTCAGGTCTTTGCACAGTGTACCAATCTAAACAAAAAAAGTAGTGAAATAAACCAATTATTTCAGAATCTGGATTCATCCTACCATGCAGAATGTAGAAAGGAAAATAAATCCCTGCAAAATGTTGTTTCGGTTGTTTGGGGCTTTTTTCCCTTTTTCTCATCTTACCAGTCCAATTTAGAGCTCTCTCCTTGAACTGCCAAGCGAATTTCCGGTTAACTTTTCACTCTTCAGACCTCACACAGCCACTGCTGTCTCTCAGAAGCAGTGTGTTTCTTCAGTTCTTTTACTTTATGTAAGTCAGATTTTTATACCAGTGTTCTTCTATGTCAAATAGGCAGATATACAATAGTTGTATTATTTGAAACAGTAACTTAGAAAGTTCTCCAGCTGTTATCTATTTTAGAAAGGTAGAAAATGGGCAGCTTGAGACATGCTACTAATTTATATTTCCTAAACTATTACACTCATAATACTAACATGAATCTAATTTTAATTTCATTTTTGAACAAATATGAGATTATGGAAAAGTAGCAGACTGCTTTCTCACACTTTCTAACAATTTTTGAATATCTGAATTGTGGAGCAATAGCCATGTATTTAACTAGTTAAAGATAAATGCTTATTTCTCTGACATTTTAATTGAACCTAATACAAAATGGAGCCTGAACTTAGTGTTACAGAACTGTTTTGAAAAATTCTCATTCAGATTTGAAATAACGTTGCTTTTCTAATTTTTCCTTTCTCAAAGGAGAAAGGAAATAAAAATGAAATAAAGCGAGTTTGACATATTATGTATGAAGATGTTATGCGAATTATGCCAATAACACATTTTTATAAAATAAAATAAAGTATTTAAGAAACACAGTTGGCTGGACCAGTCTTCACAACCACTTTAACATGAAGGATGAATTGAGAAAGGTAACAGTAGTAAAAGTATGAGATGGCATATGAATAACCTATTCCTTTAAAAGTGTTTTTTTTTTTTCTCTCTGGTTCATCTTCTCCACATATTTGAGTAGACACCTGTCCTACAGATTTGACTGATCAGATTATTTCTGAAGGTTAAAACCAGAATTTTAGCATGCTTAATTCTAGTTCTGAAAGAGAATCTGAGCCTCAGTATCTGTGGAATAATATTAGCATACAGGGTGATACATGGGTGAACACTGCCTTCACATTTATTCAGACTGGATATTAGTAGTAAATCCATGGGGTGACTGATTGAATAGAAATTTATGTTTCATTACTACTGTATTTACTTTCTAATGAACTTTTTAAACATTCATTACACTGCTGGGTTTAGTGTTGTGGATTTAGCTTAATGCTTGTGGCTAAATCAATTTGTGATGTAAGATAAATTACATATTACCCCACAACTGGGCAGAGTACATTTACGCACAAAATTTAAAAATATTTTGTATGTGACAGAGCTTACAGTAATGGTGCCTCTGAAAAATAAATGTCATAATGAGTTGCACAAAAATATCCAGCACGTTTTTCTGTTTCATCTCATAAAAACATTTAGATGACACAACTGTTTTAAGGGAAATTATTTTATATTAATTTTTAATACCAGTATATTATTTTATATTTTGTAATATTTTATGCTTTTATTTTTGTATTATTTTTTATGTATACCTGGCTTAAGTTAACAAATCCTCAAAACTACCAGATTTTTAGGACTATCTTACTTTCCTGTTTTCACATAATGAATTTATTCCTCACTCACATCATCTGCTACTAGAGGCACACAGGCATTTTATTAGTATCAATGGATAGTGTCACTTTACATCCTCTGAAAAGTATTTCTTAAGCAATTTCAGCTACATTTATGAAAGAACATTGAAGTAATTGAGAATGCACATTCTTAATGGTGAATATACATGGTAGTGTTCCTACTCACTGGCGTCCCATTGATGCTGGAATTATTATTAGAGTGGATAAAGTGTAACAAATAGCTATAGTCAAAGGAAAAAGAAATCCTTGCTAAATGATGTGAATGTCAGGATAATTTTCAGTTTCAATACTGTCAGATTTCCATTCTGATTATATTCTTACATCAGGCTTTTATAATAACTTCAGTCAGTGGGATACCTACTTCTAACAAAACCGAACTGAGAATCAGCATTTGGAGTTCTACCCCAAAAACCCTCTTGAAAACTTCCTTTTCCCTTCTTCTGGACAACTTAAACTTCCCTTTTGGGATTTACACATTGAAACACATATTTCAAACACGCAGTTACATCATAGTTACACTCTGGTTTTCATGTGCTTTTAAATGATCTTCCCGGAAACCGGTGTATTAAGAACTATTCGCATAATTCCCCAAAGAACAGATCTCTCAGCAAGATTAGATTTTAAATTGTTTACTTGTGAAGAGTTGCATAATGGTTTACAGAAAAATGTTTATTGTGACACCAGTTCCAAATGTCACCAGGGGTATGTGTTAGCATAACTTACTGTAATTGTCACAGCTAACATCAGTAGCAAAAATAATAGAATCATAGCAAGGAAAAGTTAAGATGGCACCAGATTTGCCAGAAAATCTCTGATGCGTTGTCTCTGTAAAGTAGTTTAAGCTGCTATATAACTAGCACTCTTCCAAGGAGGATATACTCTGAGTGGAATCAATTTGTCACTTTCTCCTCGGTAATAATCCAGTATTCTGAAATATTTTAAGAGTCAGAATGAATTTTAACAACTACTTAAGTCCTCTGCATCTGCATGGGTATGAGCTGCATGCTTGGAACAGTTGAAAGACTGTCTAAGGTTCAATTAAGATTGCTAATAGCTTATAGATGAAGGTAAAATAATAGAATATTGAAACAGACCCATGTAAAAAACTGTGTCCCCTCGGATGTTTGTCATTTCCATCTATGCAATGGTGTGAAACAAAAGAAAAGCACACAATAGTAACTAAAGATATAACAGGTGGGAGGGATGCACATCTGGTGCTATTTAATGTGATGTAGTCCAAGAAAATCTGAAGAAATATTCAGAACATGAGTTATTTCTTAATCAGATCATCCAGGATGTTGCACCAGGACACCAAGCTTGTCCCTCCCATCCATCTCTCCTCTGATTTCCTTGCCTGTGCTCCCTGCCAGCTTTAATATGGTGCAGATGTGCTGCCCTGGATCAGGCCTGTGGGAGCAGAGCTGCATGAGCAGGAGTTGGGAGAAGCCTCGTTGTGGATGCCCATGCATTGCCTGGGAGCTGTATCAAGCTCAAATCCCCCTGCCTGCTTTGCTGCTATTCTCAGCACCCAGCTCCCCAGCCTTGCACAGCAGCAAGTGCTGCTACTACCTGACAAGACCAATCGTGAATGTACTTCCATCATGTTCATGAGTCTAACAGTGATGTATCTGTATTGTCTCCAAGCCTCAGTCACTGCTCACTCTCTTGCCCTCTGTAACAGCTTCTATTATCTTTCCTATTCTTTTTCTTGCAGCAGTCGTTCAACCAGGTTACCAAACTCCATCCTGCATTTTCAATGCCAAACAGAAAGCACTGAGGATATTCTCTCAGTTTTAAGACATTCACAGCTACTCCTGAGAGTTTGGCTTTTTTCTAGTGATGCACCCTAAGCCATGTTAGGTCTGAGGGCTGGCAGAACACTAACAGGCCTTATGTGGGGTCTCCACTCACACCCCTGCCCATACATCTGGGGCTCCACGGTAGGGTGAAGAGGGAGGCTGCTATGACTGATGAGGCCCCTTTCCTGCTGACCATATTCTTGCCCTTTGTTCCTGGATCCCTGTCCCTTATGCAGCCACTGGCCCTTGCTGTTCCCTCACCTTAGGTTAAGAGCTATGCTACTTGGTCTCTCAAACAAGTGTTATCCCTTGAAAGTCCTACATGGTGCCATTGATTCCTTCACATCTTTCTGCTAGACTGGACATGATTTTTGTTCCCACAGGCTTCCTGACGTATCACAACCTCAATGTGTCAGTGATGATGCCTCCATTGGAGAATTCAGACTTTTTATGGAAAGGTGTATGACAGAAACAGACTGCTAGCTCATTCCTTGGCTGATTCTTACCAGTTGAGAGGTGGTGACTAGTAGCAGATATGATTATAGGCTGTCTTGTTCTCCTGGGCCTCCTTTTACAATATCCTTTTCTAAGTTGCACAGGTGAAAAGAGCATAGCAGTCTTCTAGCACAGTAAATATGGCTGTCATTGCTTGTAATAAGCCACAGTCTTTGTGTCTATCTGATGAAACATGCCTCAGGAATTGTGAGGCTTTGTATAGTCTTCACTTGGCCTGCCTGAAGACTCAGGATGCTTGCTACACTCTCTCCCACAACCTAAACTGAAGCCATCAACCTGGAGACCTAGAAAGACTGGAAGTGTGAATATAGCACCAAAGGGGTGGACGTTAGAAGTTTGTGATTGTGTTTTTAACTGTATACAACTTGAACTATAAATCTTAAAACCGTGGTAATTGGACTAAGAATAATTCCTTGAATAGACTTCTAAGTGTGTTTGTTTTGCTCAGAATAAGACTGAGCTTTAGAAATTATTGGGAATTCAATCAAGCTTGATTGGATAACTTGGATCCCATATAATGACAACAGCACAAAGCACCTTTAGATCTGTCAAAATCTTCCCATGCATTGCTGTCAGTGATATGTCTCCTGCCACTTCTGATGATATACTCTCTCCTGTTGTGTTTAGTGATTTACTAATGGTTGGAAATACTCTGATTTTTTTTCATCCTACTGCACTTTGGTCACTGTGGTTTGGCTGTTAAATAAATTTAGTATAAGGATGCTTTTTTTCAGTCTTATACTGAATGCATCCCTTTCATTCTGAAAGGTTTCTTTAACATCATCTACTCAAGTAACTTAGTTTAGAATGTAGAAAATACAAATGTGATTTATTTGATGGAAGGCCATAAGTTTGGCTTATCTGTTTTCTCAGAGCTTCAGCTTCCCTACCAGGTCATCTTCAGTAAAATAGGAAACAACGATCAAGATATTTTAGTTGTGTGTCTCAAAACAGGTATCTCCTTTTTCCATTACATTATTGATTACAAAAGTCCAAACAAAAATCTAGTACAAAACTAGAATGTATATAAAGCAACTTCTAAAAACTTAAAGATACAATTCCTCAATCAGAAATTAAGAAATGGAAATAAAATATTTTCTCCTGAAGAACTCCTATTTTATGATTCTATGTATAAACTAAAACATAATTTAAATTATTGTGCTGTGGACCATTAAAATGGTCATTTTATCTATAACTTCTCCTTAAAAATAAACGATTTAATGAAGATCAACATTTCACCACAGTGTAAGAAGGACATTGAGGT
>VWZK01012930.1:0-12357 GCA_013396935.1 Baryphthengus martii
AGCCCAGGATACAGTTGGCTTTCTGGGATACAGTTGTACATTGTTGGCTCATGTGGAGCTCTTCATCAGCCAGCACCCCCAAGTCTTTCTCCTCCAGACTGGACTCTGCTCAGCCTGTATTTGTGCTTGGGATTGCGCCACCCCGGGTGCAGGCCTTTGCACTTGGCCTTGTTGAACTTCATGAGGTTGGCATGGACCCACCTCTCCATCCTGTCAAGTCCCTCTGCATGGCATCCCTTCCCTCCAGTGTGTCAATTGCACCACACAGATTGGTGTCATCTGCAAACTTGTTGAGGGTGCACACGATCCCACTGTCCATAGAATCATAGAATGTTATGGGTTAGAAGGAACTTCTAGAGATCATCTAGTCCAAGCCCCTGTCAAAGCAGGATCACCTAGGGCAGGCCACACCAGAATGCATCCAGGCAGATT
This sequence comes from Baryphthengus martii, assembly GCA_013396935.1. NCBI lineage: Eukaryota > Metazoa > Chordata > Aves > Coraciiformes > Momotidae > Baryphthengus > Baryphthengus martii. The sequence goes on from VWZK01012930.1 coordinate 433, forward strand.
TTGAAAGTCTCCAGAGAAGGAGACTCCACAACCTTTCTGGGCAGCTGTGTCACTGACAAAGATGGTAAACAGCATCAGTCCCAGTACAGATCCCTGAGGGACTACACTCGTCATTGTTCTTTACTTGGACATTGAGCCACTGACTGCAACTCTTTTAGAGAGACCATCCAGCCAAATTATGAGAGTTTCCTGCAGGTCCTTTAAACTACTTCCCCTTTTTCAGATTTCTGCCAGTCATTATTCTTGATCAGGGTTTTACAACGTGTTCAGTTTAGACAGGATTTTTCTTTAACAATGGAAAAAGTACACACTAAGCCTTATGCTTTAAAATATTTAAGTCATCCAGTTCCTATCTATTTTAACATTTAATGTTTTTCAGGTGAAAAATCAGTTTCGTTTCACTAGACAAAGGAAATACTGAAGAGAGATAAAAAAACTTCAGAACTCTTCCCTGTAATCAAACCTTTATTATTGATGTCTCAAATAATCTTTGAAAACTGAATGTGCCTGAATGTGTGGAAATGTTTAGTAGATATAAAAAATCATTCTAACACAAAGTCTTTCATACATGATTGTTTAAAAAAAATTACTTAAAAGGAAAATAATTACTTTTTTGTTCTCAAAGAACATGAAAGAAATGTAATGCCTGGTAAGGTGGAAAGGCACAAAGATAATAACCTCATCATGATAGTCTCATTGCTAGAAAAGATAGTGTGTAAGATATCAAAAAGCAAAAGACATAAATTTGGTCAGTGAATCTTGAAATCAAACAGAAACATGAATTGATGTACACTATTTTTAGGACAGAAAAAGAAACAGAGAAAAGTATGTGACAGTGTTGACAATTATCTGGAGTATCCAGTCAGTACATGTAATAATACACACCTGTTTAATTCAGACAATTCTAATCCTGATAATTTATTTTTTTTTTTAGAATGATGGGGACCTATCAATGTATAGATTTTATTTAGAATGATGGAAGCCTAAGCAATATTTATAATATAGTGGAGGTGCCTTGCAAAAACAATCCTTACTTATGTACTTTCTTATGTAAAAATGTAGTGCCTACATTGTGAGTAATCAGAATCATTGCAAGTATAGATGAAAGCCCTATCAGAAATGTGTTGCCAAACTTGGAAAATATAATTATGAGAAGTGAGCTGGAATTCTTAAACACGCTGCCTTGAACCAGCAATAAAAATTGCTTCATGCCAGTAACCTCTGACTTAATGCATGAGTAGTCTTATATGGTATCAAGTATCATCCCTGTGCTGTTTGCTACAAGGCAGAGGTCTTGATGGTTTCCTCTGCTGTTAAATATGACCTCAAAACCAGTCATTTCTTCAAATATGTATGTTTGTTCTACGTAGAAAAGGCAACAGTTTTGATACTAATTATTGTAATTCAAACACTGCCTGTATTAATATATGGCATCTAGAATTGCAGGCAGCATGTTAATCAGCTAGCTTGCCTTTATTTACATGTGATGATTGCCACAGATAATGACTCATGAATCACTACTGTGCATGAAATACGGCTTATAATTGCTCATTACTAATATTCTATTTATTTTCCAAGTGTTCTATGAATTTATATCTCTACTTGAAAAATTATATGTTTATAAGGTACAAAGCTACCTCTACATTCATAAGCTCCATAGCACTATCATTGCATGTTAAATATCTTCAATTTAAGGAAAACAATTTCTAGAATGAAAAAGGCACCATGTAGTGCATATGGACAGAATTGAGAGGAAAAAGACAAAATTCTTGAGAATGAATTAACTCCAAAAAAAAAAGGGCAAAGTTACAAATCTGTACGTATAGGAAATGCTAAGCATCTTAGATTAAATATATTTCTAGCATGACCAAAATGAAGGTGAGGAGCATATGTATCTAAATGTATGTGTACATGTGTGTGTCTATGGATGTGTATGCATATATATATAAAAATGTCAAAAGCATAATTTTGTATTCAGCAAAGTTTCATGGTGCTAACTTCTATTGAAAAATATTTTACTATATATCAAAATTAGGGAAAAGGGAAAATGTTATGGCAATTATCTTTAAACTGTCTTAGAGCTTTGTGCTGGTTTTATACTAATTGACAGCTTCAGCCCTATCCTTCGGAATATTTGATGAACTCATGTGTCTGTCTTTGTACAAATATGCTATATCCTGAAAGATACATGAGATATATTTTCACACTGAACTCCCAAAATGATGCTTTCTTCGCTTTTACCAAACTTATCAATTACTTCATGCCAGTGAAGTACCTACCTACCACCCTATGCAACAAGATGCAAAATGAGTCTTGTGGTATGGTTTGCGTGAAGCCTTGTAATGATAGGAAGTTGTGTCACAGTTGATGGGCTCATACAGCAGTATTAGTTATACTGGTGTTATCTGTTGAGTTTCCTTGTGTTATACCTACTTTTTTTTCTGTTTCTTTATTTTTTTTTTCTGTCTCAGGAAGGCATTTAGGAGGAAAGAAAAGGAAGAATGAACCCATTCTTCTGCATTTTCCTCCTACTTGAACATCAGAGTGAAAATCATTGACTAATAGTGGTAACTAACTTGACCATGGAAATTACTTTAAGATAGGGAGGATCTATTTCTGTATACTTTACCACAAGAATATTGTTTACTCTGGGCTAAAATGGCCAAGTAATTTAACATTGGCTATGCAACCTCTGCAAGCTGAAATTTTGTGAGGCGTGAATAGAATACCACTCTTTTGTGTGTCACTTCAAGATAGTGAGAAGAAATCTCAAACTTTCAATTTAGTTATGCTTTCATGTTCTGTTTAATATTTTTATTGTTACAGTATATTGAGTTTAGAAAACAATTTCTTTTTTTGGCCCGCACAACCAATGAAGCATAGTTTCCTATGGATTTAAATTTGTGGGCTGAGCTCATGTTGAATCCCTGACGTCTAAAAGCAAGGATGAGCTCACAGTGCAACTGTTTCCTCCATGTGAGCATTGATGTGTCCTCAGAAAACAGTTCTCAGAAACCTCACAAGAATTTAGAAACTTTGAGATTCCTCCTCTGTCAGACATGGTTGGAATTGAGCAACGAGTCATATTCAAGTACAGCATTGGGCTTTGCAGGATTTTTTGGTTTGTGGAGGTCAGAAAAAGGAAGACTTGGGCACACAGATATACAGAGGCACCGAATGCGCTTAGTTTACCCTCCATTTCCTTAGGGCAAAAGGCCAAAGATCCAGTGCCACCCAGTGCCAGTTGCTGGCAGGTTTGTTCTTAGTCCTACTGCCCTAACTGATGATGCTGACAGTGTACGTAGGTGCACAGTCCACTGCAGAGAATTATGAAGCCTGATACTCACCACGATAAATTTCCTGTGGTGACATGACTAAATATGGAAAGTAGTATGTCATGGCAGACTTCATATGCTGTAATCTGTTCTTTTGTCCTAGTAAATGAATTCTATAGTCTACTTGGCAAATCAATTTACTTCTGGTTTTCAAAGATTCAGTTTTGAAACAATGTTTAGTGGCATTTACATTGTGATATACAACTATTAAGCAGAAAGAACAATGACCAGTGTTAAAAGAGCTGAAATTAAATATTCTTTAAAAAAAAGTCAGGATTGAATCACTCAGGAAAAATGCAGGTTAATGTACTTGATTTGTTTTGTGTGCAGATGTCAGGAAAGTATCACTGACTGTGATACTTATTAAATTTTCTTCTAGTAAATTCCAAGTTACTGTAGTTTTCTGCATGAAATATTTTGTTTCTGAAATAAGTATTTCAATGACATATCATGAGATATGGTGCAAATTGATAACAGAATATAAGTAAATTCAAAATCAGACTAGTATAGTACTGTACATTATTTTCCTTATGGCTATATTTTATAGATAGAAGTATTTTTAAAATCTTGTTTTAGTAAAATACTGAGTTGTTGCAGATGAGATGGGTAGTAATATTTAATAATTTATCTTTTTTAGATAAAGCAGATGCCTGAATTCATAACATACTGTGTTAATACACTTTAGAGCTTTTCTACATAGTGATGAATTAGTGCAAATAAACACACCTGAATGTGGGAAGTATAAGTCAAATTAAATTCATCTTCTGCTGCTGACATAAACCAAGGGCAGGAGAGAATCATGTCTGATATATTGTTGAGTTATATATAATTCATTTCTTTGTTCGGAGTTTAATTTTGCACTTCTCTTGATATAAGTTGTCCCACTGAAGTGCATTATGTTCAATGTGCAAAAAGATGCTTTTTTATGCACTGATCTAAAGTAAGTGCAGTTTTTGTAGTTACTTAGATGTAGACCCTCTGCATGTATTGTGCTTACAATCATGCTCTTAATTCAAAATTTGTATTTCTTCTTGAAGAGAGTGCATAAAAGTATAGCAGATGGGGAGACGTCGGTTACCAAGCAAAATTACCTTGTCACTTAATATCCTGCACTTTTATTACCATTTTCATGTTGTGTGAGTACTGGAAGAAAAGAAATATGCTACCTGATAGCTGGATAGCTCTCTGTTTAGGAGGATTGCTATTTTAGCCTGGTGCGTTTTAGTTGGATAAACAACAGCATAGATCAACTGAAAATAAACTAGCTAATATTTTGATAAAGTTTTTTTTTTAATAATGCACAATAATTATAAGAGCTGTTGTGCTTTTCTAAGTAAGGATGCCAGCTGCAAAATCTTACTGATGTTAAGCACCTCACTAAATGCATACTAAATAAACTTCAGATAAATATATTTTCTTTGATCTCTATGTAAACAAATAAAGCGGTAAAACAGAAAGTAGTGACACAACAGTGAAACAGCTCAAAAATGTGATTGTTGATCAATAGAAGAACATGGTACTGGCAAACTGTTATTACAAATGGCAGTAGAGGAAATTTAAAACCAATGACTAAAAAGTGTTTAGAAACATCTTGCAAAGTCAATACCAGTATCATCGGTTCTCTTTCCCTTATTAACATTAACACTTGGTGTAAGTTACACTTCATAATTTGAGACATGGCAAGAAAAACAGGGCGTGACAAAGACCGTAAGTTTATCTTACTTTTCCACAAGGTCATTCTTTTTTTCTCAGTAATGTGGAAGTTCTTCTACCACTGGATTTCCATATGAGGGCTTGAGTCTTAGTGGTTCAGAAATAGCTCATTTCTTTAAGATCTGTTGCCTCAGAGCAATGGGAATCTTATGGAAAGTTAGTGCTCTCTGTCATTAGTAGCCTCCCCACTATCTTTTTCTGTGCCTGTAGTGTGTCTGAGTCTCTAGGAAGAGCTAGAGCTGTACAGGGAGAGGACAGAGTAAGAAACCACGTGAGTTGTATTGATTCCAGCTGTCGCTTTGCCAGTCTGTGTAGTAGGATTGCATGGATTGCCTGACTAAAATGTCAGTTTGCTCATGTGGCCAAGACTCCTGCATGGTGCAAGCAGACACATGGAAAGGGAAAGAGGAATATCTGGAGAGGACAATCCTCTTCCAGCCCAGTCCTCGAGACTGCAGTTTTATAGTCTCAGGCTCATAGCGTGAAGCTGGTCTGATAGTGAGACTGTCTGTTGAAAAGATCCCGTAGTACTTCAGAGCAATGCTGTGGCTGCACCACGATGCCAAGTGTTGAATCCTGTTTAGTAGACTAAATTCAGGAATTAAGGTTCTTTTTCTTTTTTTTCTCTGTATTACGGTAATAAACACTCAGCACTGTTCTTTGGAATAGAGGGGAAAACTGTGCATAATCAACACTAAATTCAAGAAATATTTCTCCTTTTTTAATAATTATTGCTGAAAACAGCCAAGAGCATGGAAGAACTTCTACTGATAGCACTGCGCAGAGTTCAATATAACTAATTATTCTCATGCTACTTAATGCACACCGGAATTTCAAATGCACAGTGAGAACAACTGTAAAAATACAAGGAAGTCTTTGAATTATACAGGTTTAAAAGTGAAACATATGGCTGTTTCCTAGAAGATATGTTACTAGTAATATAGCATATGGATGTCCATATGGAAAGGATTGTACTGCCAGTGCTGTAGAGATTAAACTAATATATCACTACTAAGGAGATACAAAAATGTGTCTTAGTCACTTGCTGATTATCAGTGTTGGTTAATAGAATTTTTTGGTTTGTTTATTTTTTTAAAGCTGTAGGGTAGATAAAGTCATTATTTGTAAGGGCATAGATTATAAAAATTTTTAAATATAGCTAGAGAGTGTTGAGATAGACTCATAAGATGAATCTAATTCAATTTATTGCATTTCTGTGACAGTGTACTTATTGTACTCTGCATCAAAAAAATAAATCTATTTATATTCATTGAAGTGATTAATGCTATAGAAATTCAGTAACACTCCATAGTTATGTTTCTTAAGCCATTTATGAAGTTCTTCCATTTATTTTGTCCTCTTGCTGTTAGGGATTCAGTGGGGCATTTGTGTGCTCTCGCATTTTCTTACCTGGCAAATGACCAATCCTGTCATGTAATATTTTTCTCTACCTTATGTATTTCTTTCTTTGTTCAGAATATACTCATCTTTCTTACTATTTTCTGTTGTTAACATCTGGAGCAGGAGGTTTTTCCTCTAAATGAACTTGAAAGATTATGAGAAAATATCCAGACCACCCTGACATTGTGCTGTCTCAGGAACATGAGCACTTCCCAGCAATGTCCGGTCCAGCATTTGAGTTAGTTAGCCATTTTGAAGGCTAAAATCTGCATTGTGATGTATTTGATTCATCACAGACATCAGGTGCTTCAGAGAGATGTGGCAGTCAGGTACAACACATTCTTACTTATGCCTAGGATGAATATTCCCCGATTTAAACACTTGGCTATATGATTAGTTTGCAGCTAGGCCGATTCAGAGATTATTCACATTTCTACCTACTTTTATTTTCAGCAGTTGGGGATGTTAGTGATGGTGGCAAAATCAAGAATGCTGGCAGAACTTTGTAGCACTCATAAAACTTGTCTATAAAATTTTTTGTTAGCCTTGTTAAGGTTTTCAGTAATGGAAATCATCTTAAAGTAAAACAGTCTTGAGAATAAACATTCATACAAATTTGCTTGAAGGTACTTTTGCATGTGAGGCTAATATAAAGTAATAATATTCCAATCTGCTGATGTTAAAGTCTGTGCCCAGTGTGGAATAGGTAAGTGCCAAGCACTGTGTAGTGCAAGATTCTTTTTTCCTTCTTTCTTTTTAACCTATGTAAAACCACTAGGAAGTATCATATTTTAATAATTTGTGTTTCGTTAAGGCAAAATAAAAGAAATATCCCTAAAAATGATACTTTAAAAATATAGCATGACTATGTTATGACCATTTCCTATGTTACAACTATGTACAAATAACAGCAATTTTCATAGAAAATATGTAAATAATTGTTCAAGTTGCTTATGTTTACCTTCAATTTTTAGTCAGTATGGGATTCATCACACTTTGTGTTACCCATGAGTCTTAAGCCATCTGTACCTCTTCAGATGCTGAGGAGCAAGACTTGCATCCCCAGGATGATTCATCTATTTCAGGCATCTCCAGAAGTACTCCTCCACTGAGCTGAGTATAGAGCTTAGTTAGACAACAGGCAGAGATAAGACTTCTGACTTCCCATGGCTAAAATAAGATGAGACATCCATCCATAACTTTCATTTTAAATGCTATTACTATACCTTTAAAGAGATAATACAGCTTTTTGTTGGCAGCCAGCTTGTAAAATGTTTAAGTGTGAGAAACACCTGGTGATACCAGAAGCAAATACAGTCCTATCTTTCATACTCACAAAATCAGTAGCATGTAATGTTAAACTTAACCATGCAGTTAGTTACCTGATAATTTGAAAACATCTTACCAAAGAATACCGGAACTAGCAAACAATAACAGGACAACTAGATAAACACAAAACTGCTTGATGAAAAAGCACTTAAAACATTCCCGCTCCTTTATTTAATATCTTTTTTAAATTGCAGATTTATTTTTGCGTATCCTAGTAAATTACTAAATCAACACGCATTGTAGCCTTTTGACAGACTTCTTTTCAAAATGCTGTGATTTAGCAATTCAGAATTTTCTTTCAGAAATTTTTACTGTTGTTTCTTTCATCTTCTTACAAGTTGAGAGGTGATGCAATATCTAGTATGGTTGGAAACACATTGCTAAATTTCTCTAAATGGTTCAGTAGTAGTGGAGAGAGACCATAAGGAGCAGAAGTGTCACATACAAGTAACTGCCAGCTGCGGTGAGTCAGATTAGCATTTACTTTGGGATTAATGGGAATAAAAGTCTATGTACAGTAGCTGTCTTCTGTATTCTCAGAGTTGTATATTCTTTTAAATTCTTGAGGTAACAGAGTTAAGGATCATGAAGTTAGAAGTTAATGTGGATTTATACAGATACTTTCAGTGCCTATAGCTGCGCTGATTCTGCTCACATACCAAGGAGGTGGAATAGGTGTATTTATGAGAAGCAGGGGTACAGCTGTGTTATCACAGGCAGAGTAAGACCCAGTGTCACTTCTGGACTGCACAGAATTGCTCTGCAGCCATATGGTGTGGAGGACTTGCCTTGCACCTACCTCTTTGTAGATCCATGCCTCTCAAGACTACCAAGCATGAGCTGGGATGAAAATTTGGTTAAAAGCCTACAGCAGCTACTGTTTTGATGGGAAGGAGAAAATTACTCTTGATGCCTTTTGCACTTGTGATCTGTATTGTAAGGCTCGCTTTAAAATGTGTGTGCTGGAGACTACCACACGTACACACCAGGAAATTCCCAGAGTAGATGAACTGATACATAAAAGGGAAACCCTTTTTGAATACTGCACTAGTATTTTTTTAATTTATCAATCATATGTACAAATATCCAGTCTGAAAAGTAACTTTTTAAAATGCTATGCTAGAATCCTACTTGTACTGCATTTCATTTGTACCCAGACCAAGTTTCCTCAATTCATAACTATGTGTTTGGGAGTTTGATGTTCTTTTTCTTCTTTCTCTTTTTTTCCCCTGGTTCTGCAAAATCCTTTGCATCTGAACATTAATCTTGATTTTACTGTCCCTCTTCCCAAATGCTGGTTACTAAATATATGTACCCTTTATCAGCAGAGGGATACCCAGGTAGCAGCCAGGACAGATTTCAGCTTGCATGCAATAGAACTACATACACTGCTTTTCTTTTCTGCCTTTAGGATTCAAATTTTGAGCATATGAGACACTACACTGTTTTAATTAAAATGTTTTTAAGTCAATATAGTTAAATCTATTCAGAACTTTGCTAGAATTGGTTTAGCTAACATTGATAAATTGCTGAAGTAAGCTAAATCAATTTAAGTGTGATCTTAGCTGAGGTACGTGCATTTGCACTAGATGTTTGCACCAGTTTAACTAGATTTAAAATCAATCAGTTTAGTTAAATCAATGCATTTTTCCTTATATGGGCATGATCTTTGTTAAATAATTTTGTTGTGTGAAGCATGGGTTTTGCCGAAGAAACCACACCTTTCTGAAATGCTTATTTTTGTTTCTAAGTAAATTGGCAGAAAGTTAACTACATAGTTTTGCTTAGGACAGATTTGTGATATCTGTAAATCATGTTTAAGATTTCTTGGCAATTCTACTTAGGATGGTTTTATTTAGAGAGGGGACACTATCCACCTTTTTGGAACTGAGAGGTCTATAATCTCTGCCAGATGACCTTGTAACTTTTCTCAGTGATTCAATCATGATGATGTGTACAAAATAACAAATAATTGCTCGCTACATTTGTTTATCCAGAAGCAAAAATCTACCAGGAAGGTTATCAGGAGTAGTCAGCATGCATTTACCAAAGCAAAGTTGTTTGACTAATCTGCTGGCCTGCTACAATGGTGTGCCTCAATGGGAAGATGCAGGGAGAGCAGTGGATGCTGTCTACCTGGATGTTGAACTCTAATGATCTCCAGAAGTCCCTTCCAATCCCTACCATTCCATGATTCTATGATTCTGTTGATACATCTAGAATAATTACACCAATAAAGCTGTTTACATTATTAAAGAAAATAAGCCTTACTGTTCTTTATTTTTCTGTTATTGTGAATTTAACTGATAGCAGTAANTGGAGAGTTTTTCAACGTTTCTACTTTCTGTTCCAATATAAATTCTTACAGAATGATCTTGGGAACTTGAGTCTAATCCCCTATGCCCTTCCACATTCAAAAATAAATCTCAAATATCTGAAGTGAAAAAGCTGATGGCTTATGTAAATATAGTTCCTGCATGAGATGTGTTACGTAATTGTTGCTGTACATTGACAAGGTTGTCAACAAGTTGAATTTTCCAGGTTTTTTTCATGTATCTGGGTTAAAGTCACACTCTGGATTTGATAGAAAAAGCTAAAATAGACATATGATTTGGTTTATGTGAAGTACTTTGGGTAATAGTTTGGGGAACTGTATTCAGCTTTACTTTGCAATCCAAAAGTACAACAGTGTACATAATAGTAAATAGGGAAATTAATTTTTAGGGTGTTGGATTTTTTTAATCTCCTATCCCCTCATATTCAATTAACAAACATCTAGCTGTATTTTTTGCAGACAAGTAAAGTAATTTTGGTCTTTCAAGTCAGAGACTTAACTAACTGCTTTTATTTTACATGCCAGAAAATTAAATTTAAATCGTGATTTTAACAACAACATTTTTAATAGATATACTTTGCACAAGATGCTTACATACATTGCTAATCATCCACTTATAATACATGTCAGTATACCTGAACAAAACTGTTACTAGGTACACGTGTCTTCCTAGGTTAAAAGACAGTAGATAGTTTTTGTTATCTTTAAAATATCTTGAAAGATATATGCTGTGCTACATAAAAAAAAAATTTACATNCTGTTGATACATCTAGAATAATTACACCAATAAAGCTGTTTACATTATTAAAGAAAATAAGCCTTACTGTTCTTTATTTTTCTGTTATTGTGAATTTAACTGATAGCAGTAACATAGTGAAAGCACATCATTTGAAATCTTTGATCTTTTAAAACAAAAGTTCTGAAAGTCAATTAANTTTCTTAGACAAAATTTCCCAGGGGAAAGTAATAGTAATTATGGAGTAGTGCAGTTCTTTGGAAACAGTATTTCTAGGAGAACAGAGGACGTCCTTTAGTGCATGCAAATGGGTCCAATGTCTCATAATACCCCTAGGATTCGTCTGGTTTTATGGATAAACCCCATAGTTTAATTTGCATCAGGTAAAATGCTGGAGCCTTCACAACTGAAAGACACTGCAGACCTATGCAAAGGGATTAGAGTTTGGCATTTTGTTTTCTCATCTCCTGAACTACCGTCTGCAGAAGTGAAAAATCAAATAGACTTAAAATCTTTTATCAGCATAAACTCAAATTTCTTGTTCACCTCAGAAAAATTATATTATTTTCATAAAAGTTCTTTCTTTATTTTTGTAGATTTCAAAATACTGTCATATTGTAAGTCTTATGCCAAATTATTGTCTTCTCCCAAGTGTCTATTAGTGTAATTAAGTTTCCATTCTATAAGTCTTCTTAATGGGCTCTGGATACTCTGCGAAATCATGCTGCGTGCTGGGCTTTTGCCCAGAAAAGTTTCAAATCTGAGCTATTATGTGAATTATCCATCTCATTTTTATTTCTAGCAGATGCACTTTGTCAGGATTTCTGTTTTCATATCAAAGTTCATGATAAGGAGTCTGCAGCACTTGTAATGCATTTGTGCTGATTTCTGTACTCTCAGTTCTTTTGGTCCTACCGTGCTGAAATAGCCTTGAAAATGTTCCAGTGAAATTTGCAGCTGCACTTACATTCGTAGCATGATGGGAAAAAAAAAAAAAATGCTGGACTCATCCTATTTGATCCCACACATGTGGTTAGCATCTGATTTTTAATTGTCACTGTAGATTTCTGCCTTTT
>VWZK01012934.1:0-45473 GCA_013396935.1 Baryphthengus martii
AGGGCGCGGAGCGGGGCGGGCAGCGCTCCTCTCGCCGGCGGCGGTTTCCGGGGCTTCAGCTGGGTGGCTTTCATGTCCTACCTGCATCGTGGGGACTGGAACTGCAGAAACATAAAAAAATTTAAGCGTGGACACCTTTTGGAAGGTGTCCCTGTCCAAGGCAGGGAGGCTGGAACTAGATGATCTTTAAGGTCCCTTCCAACCTAAGCTGTTCTATGATTCTAAATATGTTAGTATTAAGGAATTATATACACGTGCATGCACATACATAAGATGTCGGTTAGATAAAATGTTAGGCAGTTAAAGAATAAACAACGTTTCAAGTTCCTAGATGGCATGAGGAAAAGTTAGTTGTTTTGTGTTTTTCCTGTTGCATAAGCAGAAAAACTACACCTGTTGAGAGCCGCCGGAGCAAGGCTTTGCTGTGTGCGCCGTGTCCGTTTGCACACGCATCCTCCTGGCTGGTACCTGGACTCGCTTACACGACCGAGTGTGTGGAAGTGGCTCCCAAAAGAGCTCTGAAAACTGCGGCGTAGACTGCTCAGGGTCGATCTGTGGTGTTCCACAGAAACAGCTGTGAAAGTGGCTAATCGCAGTGCTCCCTGTCCTCAATGGTCTTGATACTTCTGGGATATTAACATAGCTCGTTTCCAGAAGAATACTTAAGTCCCTTAGGACTTAACCATATGAGTGATAATAGACCAGGTGGTGGTGTAGGTACGTGTCTTGCAGGAAATGTGTTCACAGACAGGCTGACTTAAGTTCAGGAAACTGTTGAATGAAAAAAAAAAATAAATGCTAAAGGATACAGTGGTTATTATCCTTATTTTGAACTTTCTGATACTTTGCTATTCATTCACTTAAGTGCTCTGCTTAGTATCTCTGGAGAGAAGTTCTTAATTAGGTATTTGGAATGAATTTGGGTTTGTGTGACAGTCTTTTGACTGAATTGATTTCATTAAGTTAACAAGCTCATTGGGGTAGCTGAGTCTGTTGTTCTTAGTCTGCTCCTGCAGTGGCAATGAGGAAACATTTCCGTTAGCGCTTGGAAATTGGAGGATAACATGAAACTTAATGAAGTGAAACAGGATTGTATTTTGCTCAGAATGATTCTATTGTGTCTCAGTTAGGGCTGTGTTATTACTTGCCTCAAATTATTAGCTGTTACTGTCTTTTCACATATTTTTTTAGCTATATGTAGGTCATTATGTGTTGTTGGGTTTTTTTATTTTATATTTTTTCACATGCACTATATATAATTTTTATTTTTCCATCTTTTGCAACAGTGTAACAGGATCTGTATTTTAGTGGAAGGTTTCTCAGGGCTTTTCTTTGGGGTTCCCATGTTAATGATCGAATTTTAAAGACCTTAACTTTTGCCTTAAACTCAAGTTGGAAAGTGATGATGAAAGACAATATAGCACAGTGTGCAACTTTAATTTTACAAAACTTTATCAGAATTGATTTAACTGATATGCAAAGGGCGGAAACCTCGGGAATCTTCTTTTCCCTCAGCTTATTACATTCATGTTAGCTTCAAGCTGTATTTCATTTACCTAATGAGTGGCTTGGTACCATAGATCTCCTGCCAGATTTGATGGGTTGGTTCTTGCCCATGACTGTGAGGAAGGGGACTAGGAGACCCCCAGGGATTCCTTCCAGATCCATATTCTCAGGCCAAGATCCTACAGACTGGGCACAGGAGGGGAAGATTTTTCAGATGTTTTGGTGCAAACACAATTGCTTCCTCAGGGAGAAATTTGGCATGCGTTTCCTTAGACGACCGTGCTTGCGTAAGCAGCCCCCTGCCACCTTCTGAACTGTACTAGTACAAGCATTTGTGGGGCTGCTGGTGAACCGCATCAGGGAACTGCCACGGGTTCAAAAGCGGCTTTTCTTCTTTAGTTACCAATTACTTTTAACTCTGATCTGTCTGACTATGTGGCTGCTGTGTCAGGGCTGAGAAGTTGACCTGGGAGATGAGAACATGTGGCAGGGAGCAGAAGGTAAGGGCTGTTTCTGCCGGCATTGCTGCTGCTGAAAGAAGTAATTGCTTATCAAAGAGTCATCAGTAGTAGATGACAATGTGGTTATGGTAGTTGCTTGGAAAACTGCAGTTGTGTGCACATGCGGTTAGCTGTGTACATGAAGAACTGATTCTGTGTTGTTATTTTTAAATTCTGAGTATTCATCTGATGATTTTAGTTTTGTGATGTATAGCTATGTGTTTGCATAACTTCAGGATAGGTTTCCTACACTATTCTCTCTTGTAGTATGAGTATATCAAAAGACTAATTTTCTGGAAAGTAGACCTAGGCATCATAAGGGTATGAGTTCTATTAATCAGATTATATTCAGCTGGATAGATGGGTGCCTAAAATTCTGAAGGGAAGATTAAACCACCCCTAAGAGAGTGCCTCTAATCCTAGAGAGCGTAATTGTCACCTGCATGCAATTTACTTTTACATGTGCATGTAATGTTAAATATAATTTTGAATGTAGTATAGACTTGCTCTTGAAGTCTGAATGGCAGAAATGATTAGGCAAATTGCACTGTTTTAATTGGTATTGTGATACTGAAAAAGCAGTGGAGTGTAAGGTGTCTGTAATCTGCTACAACTTATTTCAGTCTGCAGAACACTGATTTTTTTGTGAATTGTTTTTGGACTTGTTCTCATTCTTACTTTAGACACTTGATTTCTTTGCCATGATCCTAGTCGGGCCAGTAAGAAAACACTTTAAGCATATCAACGTCTGTATAGCATGTGTACGTATTTAGAGAATGATGGTACACTCTCTTGTTCACAGAATTTGGAGGAGTAATTACTTGCAATTACAGTCTTTATTCAACAGAGGAAAATCACAGACTTTTTTTTTCTTCTTCTAACCTAAACCAAGAAATTATTAGAGTTAAGAAATATGTTACCTTTACTATTTGTCATGTGGTGAGTCAGTGCAATTTCAATTTGGATTGTCATCTTAGAGTCTCATGTAGATTTTAAAAAAGCAGATTAATAAAAAAATCATCTTCATTTTATCCATTCTTTCTAAGAGAAAAGGGCTTTCTTGCCAGCAGCCTTATGAGAGCCAAATACATATTTAATGGGGTGCATTGTTGCCTATATTAGTTGACATATATTGATGTCTCTGTGAGCAGTAAAACTGCAAGCTGCAGCTTGCCTGCAAGCAGTAGGCTCCCAGCCTGTGGTATGGAGCAATTTGGAAAGGTGCCATCCTTTAAAACCAAAATCAAAGACATTCAGGCTAATCTCTCAATTTTTCTTCACTGAAAATGAAGGTGTTTTCTATTCCATTGATTGAACTGCAAAGATGATTTTGTTTTCTTCTCTTAAAGCTGTCTGCACTTGCTGTGGTGTTTGGTAAGTAGAAGAGCTGATGCCAATAGGACTATATACCAATTCAGCTACTCTGGATGAAGATACCCAGATGGAGATTTTTTTTTTTTTCTGTATTGTTTCCTTGTCTCTCTTAGGCTTGCAAGATGCTGGATGTAACTACACGCAGGGCAAGCTGTGATCTGAGTAAAAAAATCTTTTGGAATTAAGGGCCCTCATCTTTCTGCTTATGGAAGAAACATTCTCTGTTTTCAGCGGTGCCATGTGCCCAGCTGCTCAGATGGTACCTGTCTGGCACAGTCACAGGCACTGTGGTAGTACAGATCAGGATCCCGCAGAATGTATGGCTGGGAAGTACACGCGGTATCTTTCACTGTAAAGGCAAAGTCCATTGCTTCTGTCTCTGCAGCATTTTAAGCTATACAAGGCCCCTGAGACACCAGGACGTTGCTTCAGCACCAAGATAACTTATTCAGTGGTAAGATTAGCCAACGGTTTGTGGCACACATCTTCCCCAGAGCCTAGTTCAACTGAGAATTGTGGAACTACCTTGAGGAAAC
The DNA here is from genome assembly GCA_013396935.1 of Baryphthengus martii. NCBI lineage: Eukaryota > Metazoa > Chordata > Aves > Coraciiformes > Momotidae > Baryphthengus > Baryphthengus martii. Next base: position 3,917 of record VWZK01012934.1, read on the forward strand.
GGGACAATGTATTTTGAGTTGTATTTAGTTATAATGTACATTATTGTTCTTTTAACTTACTGGTAGGTTATTTATAGAGCACTGATTTGTCACCCTTTTCTTTCCAGCTCTCCAAATTTTTTTTTGTGCTATCTGAGAGGGACTAGGAAGGATAAATTTTCCTTCTTCTAGAAGAGAGCTAGCCTATACTGTGTCTCTTCTGGTCTTGATGCTTGGTGATACCACCAAAATGATATCCACAGCTTGCCAAGAGACATGACCAAACTCCTGGGATTCCTCAGCTGTCTCAGTTTGCCAGTGTCCTTGCCTACACACACCATTTATACTCTATTCTTCAGTGTACCTCATGTTTGGAAGCTAGTCTTGAATTCATTTTAAGGGTTAAGTAAGAGTGCAGATGAAAATAAGGTAAAAGATATTTCAGTTCTTGATTGCAAAGTTGGAAGCAAAGTTCCAGATAGGAGACAAAAAGAAGGAGAAGGAAAGATTGTCTTTGGATATTTCAAAAATGGAAGGTGTTTCGCAGCTGTGGCATAAGATGCTAGAGGCAAGTTTTGAGTATAAAACCTGGGAAGATGGTTTAGCTAACCACCACTGAATTCCTACATCCCCTTTTCCGAATAGGACCTGAAAGTAGTTTTGAAGTTGGGAATTTAACTCCTCATTGTCAGTCCTCAGCGGGACAGAGCTGACCTCTTTCTCTCCCTTTGTTTAAGATGGAAACAGTCTCCTGTCTTTCACTTTTTTGTTTTTGAATTCAAACCTTCCTTCCTTCCTTCCTGCAGTTTCTGGATTTCTTCCAATGTGGATGTGATGACTCACATTTCCCAGATGTGAAATGCAAATGTGGGAAGTGGGATCTTTCCCCTGCCTCTCTAGGGGTTTCACAGAGTCTGTGGTGCTGTTGAGTTTTTAAATTAGTGTGTCTTTCCGGATTCAAATGATTTTCCCACTGGCCACATTGTTTTGAGGGCTGTTACAGTATTTAATAAGAGTCTTCATTGTACATGTGTCTTAAACTTGATTGGCTTTGAGAGCTGTTTGCAAAGCTGCAAAACTTCTTATTTTAGTCAATTGACATAGGCAATTACCTCCTTCTCCTGTCCATTTTAGGACTTACCTTGTCGTGTTTGACAATACTGAGCTCCTTCAACAGAGGAGCATTTGCAGCTCATTCTGGCAACCTGCTGGTTGGGGCACAGCTGAGAAGCTGGTAGTGCAGGGCTGTGTGCTGCTTGTCTGTGATAGCTGTCCCTTCTTTTCCCTGCTCTGTATTTATTTGCTAATGCTGCAATGAATTCATGTGATCCCACCTGAAATCCTATGCATTACTCATTGGCTTTCCCCAAGGTACTGGGGTATTTGGATTGGAAATTTCTTGGCTTTGTGTTTGTTCCTGTCCTTTGGAGGCCTCCATAAAGTAAGAAGAATCAAAGCCCAAATAGTTCCACTTTTTAAGGCATGTGCCAGCTTCACCTTTCTATCACTGAAATGCTGCATCCAGTCTCTCAGCTGAGCCAGTTGAAATTTCCTGGGCCAGTGGCATCACACTCAGCCTTACCTATACAGACATGGCTCAGTGTTAATATTCAATAAATATTCATAGGTGGTTTGAAAATGCACTGCAGCACTGAACTTGGTGGGAGCGTAGGGGCTGTCATTCATCATATAGGCTAATTTTTGAGTTTGTAACCTAATGCTTTGAGCTGGCGCTTAAGGAATCAATTTGATGTGATATTCCCATTTGAATATACTGATGTTGTTACAGTTCTCATTAGAAGGAGCTTTTCATTTTTTAAAGAAAGAAACATTTCTGCCAATTCACATTCTTGTTAAGAATTGCAGCCTTCCACGTGAGATGCTGTAATTTGGGATAATAAACCACTGCTCATCTCTTCTCACCATGATCATATCGTGTGCTGCAACATGTTCCTGGAGAGTTCTCTCCTTGTTGACTGTATCTATCTGTTGGCAACTCTGCTTTCATGCAAATAGCCCCTTAAATTACACTTTTTCCGTAAAAGCTTGACAGTTGCACTAATTGACCTGCTTAAGCGAACAAACCAATAACTGCTGGTTTTGGTTAAAGGCAATGGGCGTTTGGGAAGCTTCTTTATAAAGTGCCTTCTGCCTGTTGACTCCCCTTTTCTCTCTTTGATAAACTTCTGTAATTGTGGTGGGTTTTTCTTAATTAGTCTGAATGGTCCTTGGGGCAGGTATAGCACGATACCGGCAGTAGCAAGTAAAAGTGCCTTTTCTGAAGGGACTCAAAAAAGTCCTCTATGGGCAGAGATGATACTGAAATGAAAATCAGCTGAGCAAGAAGAGTCAGCTGAGAGGACCAGCACTTTCCCTCTTGAAAGAGACTGGATTAATACAAAGATCAGGTTGATTCTCCTCTTCGGTGATATTAGTGCTGTGCTTCAGTAGCATCTGGGGCTTTTTGTATAAAAGCTGGTTTCATTATTAAGTGTAGAATTAATATTTTGTGTTTCCTTATCTAAATCAGTTCAGATTGTCTCTGTGCATCTGATATTTTGTATTAAAAGTGGCCCAAATATTTAATTTTGGAAATGCAGCTTCCATAAAATACAACTTGATAACAACAGAGAAATTGGAATTGGATGGTTGAAACATATCTGAATGCAGCATCACAGCTGATCACAAAGAGCCCTCAAGCTCTCAGCAAAAATATGCAATTTATGTCACTATGTGTTGAAGGAACTGGCTTCCACTGTAAATATGTGAAAAAAACGGCAGTCAAAACAGGATGTAATTACAGAACAATTAAGTTGGTCAGATTTCTTTTTTGTTTTTGTAAATTGACATCTGGCTGCAATGTGAATTGGCAGGTCAAAAAACTTTATAGCAGAGACATCCTTTTGTGTCCCAGCCAGAGATGGCTTCCTGTAGAAGCAAATGCTGTTATTTCTACACCCCCTTCTTTTGCTGAGTGGTGCATGGTACAATCTCAAGCTTTGAACAGTTACTGTTTCGGTTTGCTTAGGGACCCAGATGCAGAGCACCTAGGGTAGTAGAGCAAGGCAGCGCAAGAAAGAATGGGAAATTTAGGATGAACTGTGACTTATCCTTTGCCTGATCCACTATATTCTGCTCTTCATGAAGGCAGTGTTTCATCTCTTGTTTGTGGTCAGAGTTCATTCTATCAGTGTCCATTTAATTTAACCTGATAGAGTAGCAAGTTGTAAAGAATAAATAGAATTATCCCACAGAACTAGTTTATTCTTAATTAAGTTGATGGAGTGGAGAGTAGAATGGGAGTTGCAACTCACATGATGTAGTTCTGCCCTTTGCTTATAGTGCACACTAAATAGAAACAGCCCACACGTGACTGATGTTAACATGACACTTCTTAGAGTTTCTAATTTCTGCTTGTTTGCCAGAAAGGATGGGATAACAACATACTTCAAATAGGAGCTTTTTCATGGGCATCTCAGGCACATCAGCAGAGATTTTTTGCAGAGGACTCCTTTAGTAGGCAACTTACTCTCATACAAATGAGAAAGCAAATCTTGGGAGATAGTTGTGAAAGCCTGGTACTTGAAGCTACTCCATGGATAAACTCCTTGAAGATTAAAAAAGTTAGTTTTATTGTGCCTAGAGAACATAGCATGCATGTAAATGATGTTGTCAGTGTATCAATGCCTCCTGACAGGGAAGGACTATGCAGTTGGCACTGAAGCACTAAATAAAAACTGCACGAGGAAACAATGGAAAACAAAACAAGAGGATGTGAAGGTGTTGACAGGCAGGATAATGTGTGAAACAAGTGGAGTGTGTTTTAAGGGTGGCTATGAAGGAGGATGTGGAAATCAACTGACACTTGAGGAGTGATTAAAAGTTGGGATTTTTTATTTTTTGTTTCAGGTGAATTTGGAAATTTATAGTAACTTAAAATGTATCAAATGCAACCTGCCTTAATGTGAAATGCCTGCTCGAGAAGAAAAGTGCTCTAATGTTGCAGGATTTGGAATGTGCAACAGAGCTTTGTTCAAGAGAGTTCCTAGGCAGACATTGCTGGCAACATCTTTCAGGTGTTTTCAGGCCACCACTATACACAGGTGTTTCTTAACTGGAAATGGAAACTTAGGTCAGTGAGAGATCTCTTATCTGAGAAATAGGGATTAGTTTAATTTAACCTTAATTTTTGTTTATCAGATTTAACATAAGATCAAGATTATTGTGTAATTATGGTGTTGATTAATTTTATGGGTGAACCAACAGTTCCCTGTAACAACTGTTCTTTGGGATACTCCAGGTTATTCTTTCACATCATTCAGAAGATGGAATTTAAATTATAACTATTACAATAGCATTGTTTATTCCTTAGATGGGGTGAATTTCCACTGTAAAAAAAAAAAAAAGGTATCACTGTGACCTGTTCTGTTTCATGGAAGAAACTTCATTTCACCTAGAGAAGATTTTAAGGAATATCATCCTTTGTGTATGAAGATATAAACATTGTTTTTAGACATATTTTTTGTTGCCTGATCATTCTTGAGGTTTTTTTTTTGTCATCCATATAATAAGTTGTTTATAGTGAACTGATCTCACTAAAAGGATTATTGGTAATGGAATCTAGTTAAGGGATAGTTACGAGGTTGGCTGGAATAACAAGGTAAGAGGATAATTGTTGAGTTATCCTTTTATGTTTCTTGTTTTTTGATTCCCAAGTTGACATGTGGTGAGACTTTGACCAGACAATCCTCGTATGACTGTCCAATCTGAACAGCTACCAAATGCATTTCTCCACAATGGCTCCTTAACCAGTAATGTCAATAAGGAAGCTAAGACAGAAGAACCAGTACTTTTTTTTTTTTTTTTAAACTTTCTTATGACTCCTATGGGGTCATGGTACCAGTTGGAAAGCCTATACTTATTTCTGCAATCTTTTCTTGAATTTCTTAGCCAGGTGTTTGTTTTTATAAACTTTTTAATGCAGTTCAAGATGCTGTAATAAATGTCCAACAGTTGGTCTGTAGGATCACATGAAGCAGCAGAGCCTGCATCGTTTGTTTCTGAAATGTTTCCATTTGAGAGTTTGCTGATAGGAGTGTTTGGGTCTTTTATGGGACATTTGGCAGACTGGGCTAGTTCTGTGGTTGTAAATGCTCTGCTGCTCTCAGCTGCTCTAATTAGGACTGGGCTTAATACGAAGAAGAGATGGAGCATATTTATAAATCATTTTATGACCAGTTCTTAGATAAATTTCTAGGGGTTTTATCTTAGATAGTATGTCTCTTTTTTTTTCCCTTTTCAAGTCCTTTGAAATTTCACTTTTTATGGGCTCTCTTACCATTACTGTCTAACATTTAACAAGATGACTCCCTAATGTCTTGCTGGTCCATATGGGCTCTTTTCTCCTCTCTTTTACAGCTATCTGCCTTTTCAGGATAGCTGTTGAAGAGTAAAGACAAACATGATACCACCTGGGGAAAGTAGTTTCCTGTTTTACTGTATACTATCTCATTAGTCCTAACAACTCGAGCTTTTCTTCTGCAAAACTTCTCTCTCCTCATAGGTTAGTTTTCCTGTCAGAGGCACCCTTGGGTCTTTTGCTACGAGTTCTCGGTCTTGTGCTTTTTATGAGTTAAGCTAATTCCGTGTTTCTTCTGGCCAGCTATTTTTTTCAAGCATTCTCTCCAATTACATCTCCATTGCTTAAATGTGAACATTGGCATGTTTGAAGATTTATGGTAATATTCAGCTTGCTGACAGTTCTGTGTGTCTATGGAGCCGAGAGAATACAAGCTGAGGAGCTGTATGGAAACACCAGAGAAAATGAAAATGGAAATTAACCTCTAACAAGTTAAAATCAGCAGAAATCTGGAGAGCAAAGGTAAAATATACAGAATAGGACAAGTAGATCGTTTTGGCAACTGAAACATGAAAAAAAACCCCACATTCTCTGTGGAGAGAAATGTTCTTTAACTGGCAACTGAGAAACTGTATTTCTGGGCTGCAATAGTAATTAATAGAAGTACACCCTTAAGTAGCATGGAAAGTTCCTGTGGGTCGTTCCTGAAAATGATGTAATCAAGCAGCTGCACCAGTATTCACTCAGCAGAGGGAACTTGAGGCACTTTTCTTAAAGCTTATTTTAGCTTTTAGGGAATCTTCAAAGCTATTAAGCAAGGATCTAGTGGAAATATGGATGGCTTCGTGAGGCTGAATGGAAGACTGAGCATGAAGAATGTGCTGATCTGCCCAAGATACGTCAGTTGTTTGTTAACTTTCAGTGTGTGATTTCACTAAGACAAACTGTTACTTGTGAGTCGATGCATGTTTTCACGATGTGCGTGCTGTCAAATACGTTCTTCCTAGTCAGAGTTTTTAGTTTCATGGCATGCCAGAAGTTTTTCCTCTTGACCTCAGTTTCTGTGTCTTTCATTTTAGTATTTAATGTTTCTTTCCCAGTTTAGTAGCGAAAGCTACTGTTATTTTCTGAAGTTTGTGTGTGCAGTGACACACATACAAGCCTTATTGTACAGAGATGTGTAGGTTGATTTGTATCTATGGCTATATTATTTACATATAACATATATAATACATGTTATTGTATGCTTTTTTAAATAGAGCAGATGTGACCTGTGCAATGACTTCTCAGAAATACCTAACCCTGTAAAGCAACAGTCATCAGTAGCTGCTGTTGGAATCCTGTTTCAGGAAACAGCAGGCATCCTGGTTTTTGTCTTGCACTGCTGTCTTTGTAGCATTTAGAGATTTTTCTGCCATTCCTGCTAGGGATGACATTAATGTGCCACTGTATATATCAATAGTTATATATTATCATTGTTAAAGGGTAGATTAATAGTGGCTTTGAAATAATAGTAGGGCTATCTTAATTTTGTAGAGCTCAAGGTTTCAGCTGAAAACCTCCTGAGAAAAATGGTGGTCAGAGTGACAATTTGCTATTATGTGATGTATATTGCCCATTAGAAGAGCATGTATGGCATTAAGTATCCTAATAGCTTTGTTTCAGAACATAACCTCATGTGAATGAAAGGAAAAAACCTGCCTTGCCTTTTCACGCCTGATTAATTTTTGCAAACAAATCTTGCATATTGGAGATGATGAATTGATGCTAAGAGTCGCCCTAGGACATCAGATAGAGGTAATCTCGATAGATTGTTCTGTAGGTACAGAATTTGTTTTCTAAAATAATCATCTCCTTTCTCTTTAGAAAGCACTTGTGTAAGATTCACATCTTGAAAATTAACAGTGAAAAGTATTTTTGAATAGTTAAAAACCTGACAATGGTACTCAGACTCTAAACACTTCAAGAACAAGCTAAAGAGATACCTTTGTTTAAGTGCAGTTTCTCATTTTACTAAAATCCAGCCAGGAACCTCAAGGACATTATAAACCAAATTTATTTGGCATAACTTGTATAAAGTTCTTCCATAAACAGAAAGGCTGAAAAGACAACAACTGCAAAAGAGCTCAAAGTTCCAGTACGTTTTCTGTAAGTACATCACTGAGATTTCTAGGTGAGAGTGTGCTGGTTTCCCATGGCCTATCTCCTGCTTTCTTGGCTTCCCCTTTGCTGGAGGAATGTCTGAGTTCAGGGTGGCAGCTCTTCCAGGACACTGCAGAATGATTACTAGCACTTCCCCTGGTTGTGACTCCCCACTGGGGTTGTATGGTAGAACTGGTGTCCATCTGCATTGATTTCTTATCAGAGATAAGACATAAAAGCTGACAGCAACCACAGGTTTTGGGTGGCCTTTGGCACTTCCAGGTGTGTGCAGGAAGATGTGTCTCAAAGCCTTCAGCCCCTCAGTTTTATCCAGGCACAGCTGCTGTATTGGTACCTGAGCTCCCCTGAGATGCCTGATAACATCCTAATTTTCTCTGGAGGGATCAGAAGCTTAGTATCTTCTTTGCCAGATCTGTAAATGAGGAGAGCCTGACAAAATGTTTAGTCATTGTTAAGGATATGTGATAAAACTCAAAAGCAACAGATAAATGGCATGTAATTATAAATCAATAAGCATACAGGTAACTGTAAACAAACAAGCCTTCCACAACCATTGCCAATCCACCATGTGTTTTAAAATAATTAATAGAAATATATACTAGAAATATTGGGAAAAAGGAGAAATATTGAAAATTTTAGAGATACGAGAAAAATAGCAAGCATCAGAAAATTCTGACACATCTGCATGTTGAGAGCATAAGGCAATGTCAACACCAACCCCTCAATGAAATTTTCAAAACTTTGTCATAAGAGTTGTCTTGTGTAATTGTAGTTACTGAACAGCAGGGACTGATCATTTCCTCCCCAGAAGGTTTCCTGATACTTTTTTTTAACAATGTTTGGCTATTCTCACTTATTTGCAGGAATAGGAATGAAGATGTTAAAACAGAGACAGCGGTGGTAACAATTCTGCCATCCCCAGCAGTGTGACTGTTGGCTATCAGTTAGTCTATTAGTAAAGGTCTCATGTCAGTGAGAAAAATATATGTTTGATGGAATATCCATGACCATCACTTTGCTAAGGGTGTACACACTGATGGGCTCAGCTCACTTTTCAGTAATAGCTGTGTATTCAAGGAAAGCAGTTGAGTCATCTTCATTTTTGATTGCGATGAAAGTAACGGTGAGTACTGTGCTTGTTAGTTTAAAAACCTTTCAGAATGTTGCTCAAAAATGCCTGTTTCCAGGTGGAGCTGAGCAGGTTAAAGTCAAGCTTTCTGTGCAAAGGGGTTTTCCTACAAAAATATTCTTTCGTATTTTATTATACCCTCTGTAGTTAACCTGTATTATTTAAGGACTAACCTGGCCAGCAACTATGTTAAAGGGTGACAAGGTTTCCATTATAATTTGCTTAACCTTTGGCTGTAGAGCCCTTCTGTCAGATGGTTGTTTATCTGTAAGCCCCAAACAATGGTTTCCAGAGACAAGGGAAGTTCACATTACATTTTTCATCTGAGTGCAACCAGCTCAGCAGACAGTAACTATTTCTGCTGGGGCTTCAGCCATGATATTTGTTTTAGCAATTTCTGGCAAATTTGACAAATTAAGGAGCCAGTGTAAAGCGATCATTGTGGGAGGCCAGTGTGGCTCTTCCTTTCCCAGTGATACTCTTCTCAGTAGGGAAGGTACTAATGGGTGTTTTGCTGTTCTGCTACTTTTGCTTTTTACCATCTTTTTCATGTTTCTGTTGAGTATTTTTGCTCTTGGGTAAACGGGAGCTTTCTCAACTCCTGCTCCTCTTTTGTGCCACCGCACTCACCTATGCCCCTCTTTTTCACCTCCCTTCTCCACCAGCTGTTTAACATCCGCTTGGTTTCCATGTAGCTTCTCCAGTTCCCACATCTATGCTCTGTTCAGAGCCATCTCCCTCCCTCATACGCATGAACTGAAGCAAATGAAGAACATTTGTTGCTCAGCATAGCAAGGGGTGTTAATAAACTGGGCTCTCATACGATTCATCTTCTCTATCTTGATATATTTTGCATGACAGGCAAGTTTTATTAGGTATTCGATGATGCCTTGCGCTGTGACATCTGCTCTTTGATTAGAAGTCTTGAAGTACTACTAGAATACCAATAGCTTATTAATATTGGTTTTATATTGTATCATAGGGGAACCCCTCTTTTAAAATATAAGAGAAGTTAAAGATTTGCAGAATATACCTGCATGAATCTGAATGGTTTATTATAGACAAAAAACTGAAAAAAGTTATTACAGTCTGTTTTAATATGCTTCCTGTGTCAGTGCTTTTGACAGCAATTAAAATTCAGGGGTTTTTTTGTTTGTTTTACATTGGTTCTGGTACAGTTCCCTAAATGAAGTTTCAGGGAAGTGGTTCTTGTTGTTAGCTGTTTGTAACAGTGCTGGAGAGGTACTGAATTTATGGAGATCTGAAGCTGAATGTGTAACCTGCTTATATAGATACACATAATCCTCAGGTTTACTGGCTTGCACAAGGAAAATTTCAGTGGACCAACCTGCTGATCTTCTCCCAAAAAGCATAAAGTGGTTCTAACTAGAGGCTAGACAGAGCCATCTTTAAGTGGAGGAGAAAGCTGAGGATGTAGATGAGCTTAAGATGCTCAGTGGAGTTATTTTTATTTAGGAACGTGGAGTTAGAAAGGACCTCATGGGTTGTTTTTAAACAAGTCAAAATCATAATGATACAGCTCTTGATAAACAGCCTCTGCTGAAATCAAACCAAGCTATACTGTTCCAGTTAAATAGGTAACCTAGGGTGCAGAATGGAACAGCTCTTTATTGGAGAAAATAGATGAGATTAGAAATAGCCTTTGAATCCCAGGAGCTGGACAGAATTAGAGAGTCTTTACTTCTCATGTATTTAAAAACAATTTGGAATTTATCTACTTGCCAGATGGCTAACTGTTGTGCCTACCATGGTATGCAGTTTCTGAGGGTTGGGAGCAAAAGAAGGCTGAAAAAGTGCCATTTCTTAACAGTCCAGTTGCTAGAAGGTTCTGCAGCTGTCATTGTCTTCTGTGCTCATATCAAATACTGCATCCCACTTACATGTGTTCTACTGTATCTGATGAGATGTAGGAAATGAGTTAGGGTCTAGCAAGCCTCTAGGGAGGACACTGGTCAATGAAGAAGGGAGATCCCTGACACAATGTAATTGGAGAAACCTGTGACAAAAAGGTAACCAGCTATTAATTGGTAATCAGTATTCTGCTGGTCTTCTGTCTTCCTTTTAACCTGCTACTTGGTTTAAGCTCATTTCTTTACTCAGGATTGTTACAGATAAGGTCATCCTTGATGCTTCAAGACCTGAGAAACTACCTATTTCAAAACACGTTAAATATTTAATCTTACACATTTCTTATGATCCCCTGTCACATAGCACAAACAATGTTTCTGTTTGTTATCTATCATTTTTCCTTCTCTCTCTCCTCTTCTATCCTTTTCTACTCATTCTGTGCCCTTATTCTTTTTAATACAACATTCTTTTTCATTTTTCTTTTTTTTAATGATGCAGCAGTCAGAGAAAAAGGAACAGACAACAAGAGGTTAACATGAATGAATGTAGCAAATGACTACAAATGATTAATGCTTGATACAATCTCAAGATCAAGAAAAGCAAGAAAGATAGTAGAACTGCCCTAGAGCTACATGAATAGAGTAAATGTAGGAAAATATTAAGATTGCTCAGGAGCCAGGTGCATAGGGTGGTAAATGTATTAAATATATGCAATTCCATTACCTTTCACTTAAAGCACCCATCTATGCTTAAGATGCTTTATACTTGTTCATTAAATTAATCTGCATGAATATTCTCAAAATTACTTTGAAAGCTGTGTACGTCACAAGAAAAATAAGGTTTAAATTCATTGATGCGAATGAACCTGTGCTGGGAGTATGTCCTGGGCACAGAGACTGTCACAAGTTTCTCAGGCCCTGCCCAATCTGTCATTGCTGTGACTGTAGCAAATGGCATGTGTATTTTATGTGTATGTAATGCATCTTACACTGATGCAGAAAGAAAATTCCAGATGAGTCTCCTCATTCTTATCTCATGTCCATCTCTGTGTTATCAAACAGGTAAAAGTAAGTGTTGGCTTCTGTACTTAATTATTCTGATGTATAGATACATTTGGGCCAGCTCCTTTGGGATAAACTACACAAAATCCTTCCATACAGTTCTGAAAAATTGCAGAGGCATCTTAACACACAGCCACTTTATTTTGTGTAGCCAGGATAGTGCAAAGAAGCAGAAAGCAGTGGGGAGAGAACCACCATTATGGTCTGGGAGATGCGTGCTCCTGCTGTGGGGCAGCAAACATGACCTTGTGCCTGTTCCTCTGGCTGAAGCCATAGCCTTCTACAAATAGTGTGTTTTCAAAAAGCATCCACACTGTTTAGCAGGTGAGGTGGCATTTCTTGAGATGACGGAGCTGGCCAGATACATCAACACTGTCACTGGAGCAGCTGATCAAGGTAGCAAAAAAGCAAGCCCCCTGGTCGCCAGGCAGGCCAGTGTGACTGTACTTTCTATTTTTCATCCTTCATCATGCAAATGCTTCACATCTTCTCTTCGCACTTGTGATATCATTATCAAATCAATTTGTTTAAATACAAAAACCTTTATCATGAAAGGAGGGGCAGGCGGAGGGGGCAGTGAGTGCTTTTCTGGCTGCATGTGGTATTTTAAAAGGTCAGTGGCTCCCGTCACTGTGCTGGCCAGTTGCTAGGCTGCCGTGGATTTCTGTCCTCCTTTCCGCAGCGAAAAGGACCTCGTGATGAGGTGCGAGGTTATTGTAGTGCCTTTTTAGTAACCTCACCCATTCCTTTCTGCTGGCTGAGCAGACCCAGTAAGGGAGATGTTCTCAGGAGCAGTTGTTTTCTTTCCAGGGGTCTCAAAAACAGCTGCTGAAGTAACGGATAGGTAATTTATCCTGACAAATTAAACCTAATGTATTAACTTGGGAACAGTGTCATTAGTGCTGTCAGAGCATGCTGAGTAACTAAGATTTTCTTAGGGATCAGCAGAACTTATTGCCACCTTCACCCCACTTACATCTTCTTTGAACTCATGGCAAAGCACATTTACTTAATGCTTGAGTGAAAATTATCTAGCGAAGGTTGCAAAGTGCAGACCTCTTTCATGAACTTTTTTTTTTCTTAACCCTGCTTTCCTTTAGCCATCTCAAGCAGCAACAACTTTTATGTCTGAGATGTGTTATAATACCAGCCAGCGCTGCCAGGTGGGGGGGTCAGGCCTTAGAGTGCTAAAGGTGGACCAGATATGCAATAAGAGACTTATCCTGTGCCAGGAAGGTTAAGAAAAAGATGCAGCTTGAGAGCAAATAACCGAGTCAGGGCTGCTGTGGGGAGGACATGATTGCTTAGACAAAGTAAGTCCTTTCTGCCAGTTTGACTTTATTTGCAGAGTCCACAGTCTGCACTATCCATGGTATGGATAATTAGAAAACAGAACCAGAGTGTAAGCAAATGAACTTTCTAACCATAGAAGAAAATTGACAGATTGACATAGTAAGTGTTTATTAGACGTGTGCAGCAACAAGAAAGGTAGTTGTTTACCTTGTCTTACTAGCCCAGGGGCGATGAAAGGCCCAGTAACTCCTTGAATCGAGTGTGAAGTCAAGGAGATAGTTTGCACTGATCCTACTACGGGAAGGTTGAGTGGCCTATTTCTATGTTGGCTAGGCATTTCTTATAGTATGATTGGCTTTAGTTACTTGTAACCTCATTAAATGTTTGCTGTTTGTGTGTACATTGGCAGATGGGGTTCTGTGAAAATAACAGCAAGGGATCGTGTAACCAAATGCCTAATCTGTGTTTGCTTAGGCTCGTACGTCATCAGATTCTTTGCAGGTACATTAATGTACAGCTAAAATGCGAACTGGAGTCTCAGACCCGATCTGAAGCTTGCCTGGGAAGTTGGGCCAGAGATCTAGCCTGAGGTCATGGCACCCAGCTACTTCTGTTTGTGCTTTAAGATTAGTTAGGACTCTACATGGAGATTGTTGACGCCTCTGAAAAATTTTATGTATATTTCTGCTTATTGAGGGGTTACTGTTATCCTTTCTCACACTCCTGAAACTTCCTACTTCACCCTTAATAATCAGAACTTCAATCTTCACCCATCCAGAAGGGACAGTGAAAGATACTGCTCAGATCCAAAATAAGAAGCCCTGCCTTGCCAAGACTCTGCAAAAGTGCTGCAGAGGTACATCTGAATTGCTCAGAATCCCTCTGTCATGTGTCACGTGATTATTTAGACTCCACCTAACTGCATTACTTGTGATTTGCTAGGAAACTCCTGAGCAAAATAATTTGAACTTTATCAGTGTACTTATCTAAGCAGACGGGGATGTGGTGGTGGTTTGTGTCAAATTGTACTGCTTGATGATCTGGTCCTTCTCTGATCTGGCATCAAGAATCATGTAACCACTGCCTTGATTCAGTATTTGCACATATTTCATAAGAGCTTTTGCTTGGAGCTATACAGAAAGTGATGTATAATTGACCCTATTACTTAAAAATAAAGAATCAGTCATTAGTCATGTCAGCTTATCCAAAATGTAGCATAAATGCTGCAAAATTTTCTGCTGTCTGGATGGATTCAACACAAGAGATGTATAGTTTGCTCACAAATTAGCAGCACATGAGGGAAGGCAAATACAGAATGTGTGTATCAAGAGGCAGGTCCATGGATGTGTCTTCTGTATCATGTGCCTGGCATCCACTAACTAATTTTTGACTGCATGAATTTTCAGCCTCCCTCATAGATTTTGTGAATAATGTTACACTTGCTTTCTTATTTTACTGCATTAGCTAATCTGGTTTACCTTTTTTTACTCAATTTCTCTGCATTTGTGTCAGAGCATTTGTTTAAGAACACAGTGGGGAGGGAAAGAAGGTGAGGGTACACGCTGTCACTGCTGTATGTTTGTCCTGAAGCAAACAGCTAAGGTCAAAAAATGAACTTTACACTTAAAGCAAAATGCTACAAGGCTTGTGAAGAGGCCACCGATATCCTTGGGGTCATACGAGCACCTGCAGAGTCTTCTCTGAAAGCTCTGTCAGCTATATTGGCAAATTGTGCTGTGTTTTAGAAAGCTGTGTCAGAAAAGGCAAAGTGTCTTAGTCTCCATTTCAGAGCTTTCATTGATCTTTTATGTACATAAGTCCCAGCAATTGAGTACCTCAAAGATGAGCTTTGAAATTGTAAACTCATTTGGATCTCATTTCCTTTGTGTGGGTTTTTTTTTTTCCAATCAGCTGTAGGAAGGAACCTGTAAAGACTGCATCCAGCTAGGGCCCTTTAAACTCACTTAGGAGCCTCTTTACATGAGTTATCAGATTTGGTGGATGCTTACGAAAGCTCTTATAACCCCAGCTGTGAATTCTTAGTTGGTCTTTGGGCTACTATGACCATTACTGTATAATCGAAACTGTAGCTATGTCAGGGGTGCCATTTGAGATGTGGACTACTCTTTCTATAAAGAGAAGCATATATGCAACCAGGAAAAGCGGAGCTCTTTCTGAAGAGCCATATAAGTGATAAGTAAAGCAGATCGTTAGAGTTTTTCCTTTTGTCATACCTGAACTCTCTTCTGAGTCATTAGTGCATATTGTATTTTAATTATACTTCATGCTGCAGTGAAGATCCCTGTTGTGCTAGACTCCATATAAACACAGAGGGTTACTTCTCAAAAATACTCTGTGGTGGTATTTAGATTTGGCTCTGGGGTACTTTGCTGTTTTGGGCCAGGGAGCGCTGGGCTTCGCAGGATCAAGCCTTGAGCATCACCTATCTGAGGAACTTCAAGAACTGGAAAGGCATATTCTTAGCCATACAACTGCTTTCTTGAATAGCACTTCTGAGTAGCTCGGCAGCCCTCTTACATGCTGTAATAGGTAATGTTTCCTGGAAAACCTGCGCTTCTTGTGAGTGGGAACGTGGCATATTCAGCATCTGTCACAGTAGGTGATACAGACGCTATTTGAGGTTTCTTTCCAAGCAAAACTTGAAAGACATCCCGGATAGTTTGTTTACATCTTATAAATCTTCAAATCATCCAGGGGCGAGGTGCCTTCTGGTGATGGCAAAAATATGATCTGAATCCCAGCATTGGCAGGCAGCACTGCGTGTTCTTGCACTGAGCAAAAGGGGATGTCTCAAGTCTCTCGATCCAGCCCTGCCATGCAGTCATTGATTCAGAAAGGACTAAGGGTTGTTGGTCCCATGCTGCTGGTGACACCCGCGGTAAAGCTGCTCCAACACACATGGCTCAGTTACTCATTCAGGGTCCATTGGGTGTCGTTGGGTTTTCTGTAGTGTCGTGAAGTGCTCGGGGTGCATTTAGAGCCTTTGTTATGGCTTGAATGCAGACACTACTTTGATTTAAGTGGATGAAAGAGGAGGACAGGCTGGATCTAAGCTTCAGTGAATTGTCCATGCTCAGAAAAACGAAGTCACCGTGTCCTGCCTGATTACAGCCTTCATCTAAGGTTGGTTTGTGAAAACAATGAGGTCATCCCATCATCAGATCTGCTCTGATTTTGCAGTCAATATACCGTTTCCATACAAAGGTGAAAACTGTCTTCCCTCAAACAAAAATTTTGCCTAAATTGCGTACAAGAAACTAAAGCTACTTTGAGTGGAGACTGCGATTGAAAGTATAATTCAGTCCAGGGACTGGTGTGAGCGGGGTGAGCCCCACTGAAGGTAAATGAGCTGCAGTGACTGGCAGCAGTCAATGTGTGTGACTTATATATATGTGTTACGAGATTTGTGAGGGAAAGGGGTGTTGTGCAAGGATGTAACTGCTGGGCAAATTACCCTGAAATAAATATCAGACAGAGGGCCAAATTCTGATGGCATTCTTGCTTCCAGCCAGTTTTCATATACTGCATTTGAAATAACCCCCCAGCTCTTATGGGGTAAAGCCAAACCTATATGTCCTAGCCTAGTCCTGCAATTCTGCAGCGCATGCAATGTACCTTGATGCTCTCTCTGCCTGTTTTTTCTCCCTCTCTTCAGATGGCCAGTAACCCACGTGCCACGGAGCCCCAGCCCACGATGGGCGAGCCAGCCGATGTCGGTCCCTGCCACTGAAGCAGGGAACAGGGAGGAATCGTCCCAGCCTACAGCATGGCCTTGGCCCGGATGGCCCCGCATGCAGGTCCTCCCGATGGAGGCTGGGGGTGGATGATCGTTGCCGGCTGCTTCCTTGTCACTATCTGTACCAGGGCCGTGACAAGGTAAAGGGGCTGCTCCTTGTCCTTCTGACCTGTTTGTGGCATTACCCCTTGTTTGTTTGTTTCCCCTTAGGAAAAGGGTTTGGGATCTCCTCCAAAGTCCCACAGCTGCAGGGGTTATTCTGGCTAGGTATAAACCTCTCTTTTGCTACATTTTTTAAAAGCTTTCAGAAATCCCTAAGGTTGTGGGGGTGGCTGAGGGATTACAAGCCCTCTGGTTTTAGTCTCGCCTCTTCTGACGGCTGCCCTACCTCTCAACACCCTCTCCTTGATTTCTTACAGAATCAAAGCCTGAGGCAGGCAGTCAGGCTGTGGTGGTTTGGCCAGTGAGGGAGGAATCACAAAGGGTCTCTTTGTGTCTACTGTGTCCATCTGACCCCACAACCATGCTCATTTTTTCTAGTCCTAGTGGATTTGCTTGGCTCCTGAGTCTATCTGAGAAACCTGAAAATACCCCCTTCTACTGCAAGCATTTCAGGTACCATCCCAGCTGAGAAGGTCTGTGCCCTAGAGAGGAGGCCCCTCTCTATACCCTTGTGGTATCTGAAATATGCAAAACATATTTTCTCAAAAATAGAAAGAACAGGAATAGACTGCTGCCTTGCATAAACATAACGTATACATCTGGCATGAGATGGCTTCCACAGCTGCTCTTGGGTGACTTTGATGTCGACAGGAGACAGAGGAGCCTGGTGCGTGTGAACATGGACATTTAAGCTATATTAAGCAGAGACACAGGCACCCTGGTAAGTGAGGAATGCTGAGAGTGAGCCTTGTTGGACAGTCAATGTGATGTAAATACAGTGTTTCATACCTAAATTTTACCCTTTTTTTTTTTTCAAAATAAAGTGGCCAAGTTTAGGGATCTAAAATCTAGGATCTTGGGAGTCAACAGCATAAAGGGATGTGGAAATGCTGACACGGTGTTAGTTTATGTATGCAGATGTGCCAGTTCTGTAATAACAGCAAAGATTTCCTAGTGGATTTAATTAGTTTTTCGTATGTGAAATGTAGTACATCCAAGAAATCATGTAATGGCTGGCACCCATCTAGAGTATATACAAAATTAAGTGCGCAAGAAAAAAAGCTGAAGAAAGTGGTTGTTCGTTGATTTGCATGAAGGAAAAAAAAGAGAGAAGGAAAAGGGATCTCTTGCTAATCCAGAAACCAGGATGAAACTATGCAGCCTTCTAATCCGTTTCCCTGCAGAGACAGGTAGAACAGTAACATCATTAAGCACAGCAAAGCAGTGTCTCCTGGAAGTATTTTAATAAACTATTAGAAGGTCCCTGGGCTCTAGCTGGTTTGATTCTCTGTTCATGAGGAGTTGTTTTTCACTTGCTTTGCACTTGTGCATCCAGGAACACATAGCTCTAGGCGTTGTTGGCTCTATAGGTACTTTGCTGGCCCTGCCCTGGCGGTTTGTGCAGATGTGAATGCTACCATGAGCAAGCAACCAGCTCAGTGAAGAACTGGGGATCTGGAGCTTTGTGTACCAGGGAAGCAGCATCATGATGTGGGCTATAAATTGTTGGTGATAATTACAATTTTGATTTCATTTCAGTTAAAAATAATGAGTTGTAAAAATCTAGCAGCAGATACCACAGCGAGAAACATGTGGTATTATGTTTATAATCTCTTTGGAGTAGTTATCTATCTGAATTAGGTTCTACATCAGCCTGTCTAATCTCACTCTTTGGTAATAGTTGGACACCAAATTCAGTTGTGCCAGCGCAAAACAAGGATTCCTCTGTGATTGAATCACCCTAGCCTAGGTGCTTTACACAGAGTACTCTTGGAATTATTTAGCTTTTCACGTCCATCGTGCACTAAGGTAGCCCTTCATTACCAATATCCTTTAGAAACTGTTTAAAAATTTCTCCGTCTTGTTGGGATTTAGGCAAACCACAGATATTATTTTCCTGGAAACTAAAGCAGGCCGTCAAGAGAGTATTTTTTATAACTGAAGAGCAAGACTGGTCATTTCTGTGCAGTAAAAATCCAATGTTCAACAGATCTGTGTTCATGTTTTCTTTTCTAGGTGCATCTCCATTTTTTTTGTGGAGTTCCAGGCATACTTTGGGCAGGATTATGCCAGAACAGCTTGGATCCACTCTATTGTCGACTGTGCTACAATGCTCTGTGGTGTGTATCACCCTTTTAAGGCTAATGCGGCTGCTTTTTCTTCAGCTCCATTTGGTTTTAGCGTGTTAACAAGTTAATGGAGTGAGCTGGGAAAGATAGATACTGTGGGCTCTCTAGGGTACGGTATATTCAAGCTGCTTCCCCCAGCATAGTTGGGCAGGAAGGGAGTGTCTTCATATTATAGAAAAAAACCACAACTTGTTTTGTCAAATGACCTAAATTTTCAGAAATGTACTTTTGTCTCAGTCTAGTGGGACAAGTAGTGTTTGAGAGCTACTAACTGAGCACATGTTTCTTTTGCCTTTTGATTAAAATCATATTTAAGACCTAGCACAGGATGTACATCTTGCCTTCAAATCAAGTCACAGTCATCCTCCTTTTAGCAAATCCGGCTGTTTACAAATA
This sequence comes from Baryphthengus martii, assembly GCA_013396935.1. NCBI lineage: Eukaryota > Metazoa > Chordata > Aves > Coraciiformes > Momotidae > Baryphthengus > Baryphthengus martii. The sequence continues at coordinate 23,214 of VWZK01012934.1, forward strand.
GTCTTTTCCCTTAAAAGAAAATTTGATGTTAATAAAAATGACATGCAGCAGTTGTATTTAATTTCTCATGGGTTTACTTTTAAACTGTGCACAGCTAGGTGAAAACCATGTCCTAATCCTGTGGAAGAGAGTTAATCCATGAGAATTGCTATGAAGGCACAGAGACACAGCCGAAATGAGACATAGCAAACTCTTGTGTGTCAGCTAGGTTATGTCTTGGGGGGGAAGGAAAAAAAAAAAAAAAAAAAGAGAGAAATAAGGATAATCTTGTTCTGGCATTGCGAGTAGTCGAGGGGGAGAGGGTTGACAATGACACCTCATGGTAGAGGCAGGGTGATCTGGGAGGCATCAATGTTGGAGAAGTAGAGGAAAAGAGTAGCAACCCTGGAGATAGTCCAAAGGTGTGAGACCTCTCCTACTTGGATCTGACACAGAGCCCACAAGGCCAAGGAGAGCAGGGAACCACATCTGAAGTTACTGAGGACTGGAGTGGGGGAAAACTCCAAGCTCCTGGTGGTGGGAAGTCTCAGTATTGTAAGTGTGGAGTAATGAGCAGTGTGAGCTCTCCTGACTCCCAAAGCTGCAGAGTAGCTGTGTCCTGCAATAACTTTGATCTATTAAAATGGCTGCTGAGAAACCTACTGTATATTTCAATTTTATCCTGACTTACAGGAAAATAATTTTTAGAAATACTTTGGTATGCACACCATTGTGATAGGGCAGGTGTTGGAAGTCCACTGTGTAGCCGTGAGTGCTGTTTTCTTTTGCTTGCCTTCTGCTTCCTTTTCCTTGATGACTGTTGCAACAAACCATATGTGAGGACCTGCTATTAACTATCAGCTTTATTTGTTTCTTTGAAGCCCCACTTGGGAGTTTAATCAGTAATCATGTCTCCTGCCAAGTTGGTATCATGCTAGGAGGTCTGCTTGCATCTACTGGACTAATTTTAAGTTCATTCGCCACCAGTCTGGAACATCTCTACTTATCATTAGGAGTCCTTACAGGTAGGAGACATTCAGCCCCTTTGTTCCTGCCAGGAAAACAACACAGGAATGTTAAAAGTTGTGGTACTTCATTTCAACAGGGATGATCTCTTCTCCATGTCGTGTTGTCACCACACTGGTCAATCAAGATACTCAGACCTGTTCCCCTTGTTATAAAAGAGAGGCTTTGGCTGCCTCTCTCAGGGCTTCAGCACTCAGTGGGTCTCTCACAGCCCAAATGCAGCACCCTGCAAAAGTAACTAACTGCTGTTAGAGAGAGAACTATGGACAAAGTTCTGAAATGATGAGAAGTCAGGAAGGACTGCTGTTGCAGGTTATACATAAAAGTGTTTCCTTTTTTGCGTGTGAGGTGGGAGGATTTTGTTATGGTAGGAATTCTAGACTGCTCCAAAATATTTGTATATTAAAAAAAAAACGTGTCAATCAAAACAAAAGGTAGTAGGCATTGGGTGAATATGTGGTACCTCAGCTGAGCACCGTATCTTTGTCTGCGTTAATTTCATTTGAAAAGCAAACAAATTGCTGGTTGATAGTATTGATGTAGCAGCTTCTCCATTTGTGTTCAGGTGTGGTGATAACAATTATCTTTGCTCTGTCCTATCTCCCTGTGTTTGCAGTGCACAGAGAAACTTGAGAGGTGCCCATGGTCACACTGACATTCCTTCCTTGTTAATACTGACCTGGTAGCCACGGTGATATAAGCCCTTGTGCTTGGTTCCCTTCTGTTTTGTAAGAAGTTGGTGGAATTACCGCAGTTCACATGCTGCCAAGAGCTTATTTGTTGGTTTTCTGGGGTTTTTTTTCAAAATAAAATCCTTGTTATAGTGCATGTCAATTCTGTATTACAATGCTAATCTTTGACAAACGTGTTCATTACAAATAAAAAGGCTCCTTGTAATTCAATGAACTGTGCCACATACCATGCTAATACCACTGAGGCTTCCATAGTGAGAACCGCTGTGAATACCGAAGTGGAAAAGCGGTTGGACTTTGTACATGGAGTTGTAAAGAGCCAATTCTAGAAACCGTGAAATTTTAGTCTTTGGTGACTGATTAATGTCAAGGTGAACTGTTGGTAAAGGCTAGAGGTAGTGCCCTAACCCAGAGAGGAGGTGGGAACATAACTGGTGAAGGTCTATATATTTAGAAAAGCTGTAGGATTTGAAACTGTGAGCAATGAAGCAGAGGTAGTGAGATGGAGGAGTGGCAATAAGTAGCAGAGTTCCTTCTAAGAGGTATGAAAATGTTTTCAGCCGCAGACTTTGCATTTCCCTTTTTATAGGATGTTTATTGGCTTTTTTTTGGGACTAATTTCACCCTGCCAACTTAACTGAAAAATAAATGGTGTGTATGCCAAATAGAGTATGCTTCTCACAGCTCTTGAGTGATGATGTCTAGCTCAGGGCTGCTCCTCCAGCTCTGCTGCCCAGAACAAGTCCCTCCCCACTTCTGTGTCTTGGTCCTTCCTTCCCCTCCTGAGGGGTCACTGCGTGGAGTCCCTCTAATCCACTTATCCCATCCTGGCAGGCTTAGTGCCCGCCTGCACACGGTGGCCCGCAGGCTGGTTACAGCGCCGAGTGATTATCTCCTCTACTGGCAAGTTCTGCCAAAGGCAGTGGGGATAATTTTACCCTCAATGGGTAGGACATGCTCTGAAATCCTAGTCAGGAACTCATTTCTGCAACTGATTCAGAAATGTACGTTTTAGTGTGAGGGTGAGCATTTGATGATTAAAACCTGCTCTCTGGTTCTGCAGCAGAGACCACGATCTTTTTCCCAGTCCAAGAGATGGATCTCATTTGTTTATTAAATTGGGCATGGCTTTGTTTTCTGAGAATTTTTCCCCCTTTTTACTTTTAGGCAGAGATTTTAAATGGTCAGGACTCCAAGTAGCTGCTGCATGGAGTTTGTATAGCTGACTAAAAAAGGTTTACTGTAGAATATTAGTAATAGAGATAGACTTTTTGTACTGTGTTTCAGAGAGCTTAAAATAAATGTTAAGGATTGCAACAGTTCAAAACACAAAGTAGCGCCTCTTACAGGACAGTGTGCCCAGTGTCAGCATCTGTGCAGACCCTGGGGCAGGACCGCATTTTGCATCCAGGAGAGGCAGACCCACTGTTTCTCTGATGTTTATTGATCGTCCTTGTTGTTATAAAGTGAACCCCATCACTTCTTTCTAAGCCTCGTTATCATGGATTAATGATGATCCATGAGGTTTGTCAAGTCAGGGACCCTGACAATGGAAGGAGTCATCCTGGTTTCTATTCACACTGTGACCAGGCTTTGTGATACAGAATCTGAAAAAAGCTTCCTGTTCATTTGCGCTAATGAAAGTAGATTATATGCTATAATTTAATGTGTTCCCTATGTCGTGCTTAGTGTTAAGCCATCTGCACTGTGCTTTCTCTTCTAGGTCTTGGGTTTGCACTCTGTTATTCTCCAGCCATCGCGATGGTGGGCAAATATTTCAACAAAAGAAAAGCGCTGGCATATGGAATAGCCATGTCAGGAAGTGGAATCGGTACCTTCATCCTGGCCCCTGTGGTCCAGCTCTTAATTGAGCAGTTTTCCTGGCATGGAGCTTTACTCATCCTGGGAGGTTTTGTTTTAAACCTCTGTGTTTGTGGTGCCTTGATGCGGCCTATCGCTCTTAAGGAGGACCGTAAAACTACTCCTCAGTTTCTTGAACAGGATTATGTCCCTGAAGCCCAGAAACGAGACTTAAAGCGAATGTCCGTCTGTTCACCTTTAATCAAAGTGTGGTCTCGTGAATGTATATGCTACTGCTCATGGAAGGAATATGACTTTTTACTGATGCCAGGCTTCATGGTGCTGGCAGTGTCAGTTTTATTTATGGCATATGGCTGTAGCCCTCTTTTTGTCTATCTAGTGCCTTATGCGTTGAGCGTTGGAGTGAGTCATCACCAGGCTGCCTTTCTCATGTCCATACTTGGTGTCATAGACATAGTTGGTAATATCACCTTTGGATGGCTAACAGACAGAAGGTAATGCTTTACAGCTAAGCAAGTGTAAGTGTTAGCTGGTGGGGGGCTGGATGCAAGTGGGCTGTAATGCATGTAAAAGTTAACATTATGGACATTTTCTGTAGGATGTAAAAAAAACCCCACCAAAACAAACCCAACCCCAACATACAGTCTAACTTTCAAAAATGCTTACTATTTAATGATTTTGTCTCTCCTGAATTTGTTCCATTCTGCTGGGGTTTTTTTTCTTTATTTTTGTTGGTTGGTTGGTTTTTTTACCACCCTGCCTGAGGCATGCTGAGCCTGACCCTCTGTACTTATTTCCTAGAGCATCTCACTCTGCTTCCTCTGTCTTTCTGTCTCTTTGGTGCTGCTAGGGAGGGACAGATGTTATGGTTAAGGGTCTGGCCCAACTTGTCAGATGCACACTCAGAAGATGTGACCTAAAATTGTTACACATTTTCTAGTATATGTTTTTCTAACTGAACTCACTCCAAACATCTGTGTGCAGCATTAGTAACATCAGTAAAGACTGGCTAAATTACGAAGGATTTTGATTCTAAAGGACACATTCTTTGTGTATATTCAGTCTGTGCAAAAAATCAGTCATTGGTTTTGTGGAGCAGGGAGAAAGTGAATTGCCATTTCACTTAGCTGACACTACCTCAGTGTTTTGAGATGCAAAGGATGACAACTAAGAGAGGTATACTGCAATATTTTTTTGCATAATACTGGGAGCACCTTACTGAGCTGGAATGTAAAGCTTGATGGAATACCGCTTTGAACATTGAAACTTCAGAGGGCTGCAAAATCCTGGCAGTGGAGTGGCTTCCCTTGCTAGGAGCAGCCCAGAGAACATGGCAGACAGCATTGACTGCTGCTTACCAGATGTTTCTGAAGCGGTAGGTGGGCAGCTTTCCCTATCTGAGCTCATCAGGGTTGAGCTGTTCATCTTAAAAACGATATAAGAAAACAGATTTAAATTGGAGCTATGTAAGAGAGAGAGACACACCGAAGTGCTGCTTGCCAGTGCATAGAACTGAGATCCTGTGCCCAGCAATAATTTTTTCTTTTCCATTTTGAAATTTGCAGATGTCTGAAGAAGCATCGGCACTTTTGCTACCTCTTTGCTGTGGGAATGGATGGCCTCTGTTGTCTTTTCCTGCCAGTTCTTCAAAATTTCCCCTTGCTTGTGCCTTTCTCATTTACCTTTGGCTACTTTGATGGAGCCTATGTAACGCTGATCCCTGTTGTGACAGCAGATGTAGTGGGAACTTCTTCATTATCATCAGCACTGGGCGTCGTGTATTTTCTGCATGCTATACCGTATCTAGTGAGCCCACCTATTGCAGGTCAGTTCACAAATGACTTTCCTGTAATCTTATTGCTAATTTACCTGTTGGTGTGATGTAAAAGGAGAGGAAGAATATCAAATGTACACTGAATGTGGAGGTACCCCCTGGGCAGGGAATTACACACCTAGACCTTTTTAAGACTTTAGATCTCACTTAAGGCCCGTTTTGATGGAATGACTTCTACACATAGAGCAAACTGAAGTATAAAAAAGAAAACCATATGGAATGGGGCTTCTAGGAGCTGTTAGTTCACCATTTCACATAGTTCAGAAATTGTGCAAGTAGAGAAAAAAAAAATATGTCATTGTGAAATGACAACGATTTTGAAAATGTAACCTAAAAAGAGTTTCATTCCATGGTTGGGGCTTTTTTGATGCCAAGGACTTGATCTTTTAGTTTCCAAACTAATTTGAACAGGTAAGTCACCTTCACTACTGTTTGGTCACAAATTCATCACTGTAATATCTGACCATCGTTTCCCCCATTGGCTCCCTTACAGTGTATTGAGGATGAGAGCTGTACTCCTGTTATTCTTTAGAAAGAACTTAACATGGTTCTCAATATTGTGGAAGGATGGAGAACTGTGTTTCAAACAGCCATGTATATTTATGTCTTGCACATTTTCTCATCTGTTCATAATCCATCTCTGCTTCTGAAGCTTTTAATTTAATTTTCCATAGCAAGAAATACTGCAAAATGGAACTATTTCAAGTGATGTATGAGCCTAGGGCATAGCTCACTAGATGTTTCTGTAGTGAATCTCATGCACAGAATATTTAATCCAAGAGGTCTAAGCATGTCTAACGACTACCAGTTAAAGCCACGCAGTTGAAAGAGGTTTGTTTAATATTATGGTGATAACTGCTGTGCCTTTTCTCATGGGTTTGACCTCTAAACAAAAGCCCATAAAAATCTTATCTGCCTGATGAGGACAAATCCCTCCCTGCTTCAGGAGGTAAAAATATAGTGATAGTGACATAAACCTGTGTTGTTTGATTGTATTTATATGGAATAACTCTGGAAGTTTATAAAACTCCTGTTGATCACAAGATTTGTAAATAACCAGAATTTTGGTAGGCCTTTAAAAAAAGACCCATGGTTTATTTTCCTACAGGTTGGCTCGTGGACACAACTGGCAGCTATACTGCATCATTCCTTCTGTGTGGATTTTCTATGATATTTAGTTCAACGTTGTTGTGCTTTGCAAGACTAGCAAAGAAAATCAAAAGAACGCATTTGCAGTCACTTACCAGTGATACTGGCACCAAACAGCACATCTGGACAAATGGAGCAATAGCTTATTCTGTCACAGCAGAATTAGACCAGAAGGATTTTGAATTTTTGGCTGCGGATACAAACAGCTACGGCAACAGATGACAGGTGCCGTCAGGACTCAGCACTGAGACAGAGATGGCTCTGTTATGTTACGTGGTTGAAGATACTCCTCCTGTGAAACAAGGCATCTCTCACTAGATTTTCCTGTTGTGTTTTAGTTGGCTAAAATCTACATACAGCAACAGTCATACCAAGTCAATACAGTAACAGAAAGAAGCTAGACTGAAAATAGAGTTTGTAGATACAAATGTTCAGAGATTTATTTGAAATGTATTAAATCGACTCCACAGGTAATCTCAAATATGATAACTGGCTGTAATAAAAAGAAAACTATAAAGTAATCAGTCACCAAAATAGAACAAGAACGTTGAAATTATTTCAAAAATAGTATTGATGGAATTAGCTTTTTGGAGTTTTCTGGTCTATTATGTTTCAATGGACTAATATCACCAAAAAACCTCCACATTTATCAGTCTGCATTAAACTTTTAGCAAATAACTGTTTCAAATGCCAAAGTGATTTGTGCTGAAAATATCTCTGAAGCAGCTTTAATTTTTACAGTGTGCCTGAATTTTGTATGTAAGTTGCAATTTATTTTCAGATATTGTTTTAGACCCACTTTCCCAAGCACCCTACAGCACAATTTTGAGGTGGTTGCTGCTTTTTTCCCTGGATATCTCTAAGCTTGAATTTCTAAACATTGACATTCCAGGTATGATCCTTGTCTGACAGTGCAGAAGAGGTGCCATAGCTCCTCTACTATGTGAAGAATAGTAAATTTGTGGCAGGAGACCAGGCATGCTGATAGACAAACCTGCTTTAGCTGCATTAGCTGGAAGAAGCCCAACAGCAGCCCAGGAGGCCAGAGGAGAGGCCAGTGGATTTTTTTCCAAATATAGAGCCTCTTTCTCATTTAAAATCGGGAGCTGGTGAAGAAATTTAGTCAGTGCAAGCAGATGACTGAGAAACTGCCCACTCCACAGGCTATTAGTAAAGAGGATGTTGGCAGACAAAGGTGTTTCTGCATATTCCAATGGCAAGTCTGTCTCTTCTTGGACCCAGGAACTGTATCTTCAGGTGGTGCAAATGACTCACTTGTGCCAACTGAAGAGTTGATCAGGTCACTTGACCTGAATGGCCAGAAGACAACAGCTGTGATTTGCGGATGGTTTCCCCGCTCCTTGTGTGAGGAATATACTACAGCTGGCCATTTCACAGGAGCTATAGACTCAATGTAGCTCATGAGGTAAATTAGTGATGTGATGATTTAATAAATAATGGGATGTTTCTACATATCCAGAGTGAACCTGTTGTCAGCAATGGAGGAACTTCACGTTCTGCAATGCAAACCATTTCTGTGTTTTGATGCTATATAAAACCACATTCTGTTTATTAGCAAATTGATCAGAGTCCAAATATTTTTTGTCAGTGCTGAACTAGTAGTTGTGTTAATCATCTGCAGTGTATTCAGTAGTTGCTCATGGTGTCCTCTTCCACTCTGTGCCTCAGAAGGGAAAGCAACATAGGTTGGTGTTCAAGAATTTGATTTAGTTCGAGAGTACAGCCAATAGGGGTATAATGTATTTTTTTATATATACAAATAGTATGTGTATCAAGTAGTTTTATTATCCATGCATAATTCAAATATCACATATTAAAATTGTTTGACTTGGGTTGTCTGTGCTCAAACAAAGCATTTCTCTCTGCACTGCTTTAGAAGTGTGGTCAGAGCCAGTAGCATGATCTACGTACACAGACCATAGAATAACAGATGGGAGTGAAAAAAACTGCTTGAAAATAATGACATAACTTTTTTTTTTTTCAGCTCTTCACGGCAATTGAGTCCTGGGCCCTAATTTTGGTTTCAACATGATCCATGAGTATTTCTTAATCAGTTAGGAAATATATGTACATTTGGAAAAAAGAAAAAGTGGCTTTATTAATTAGTGATGAAAATATTATTTTAGATCTTAATGCAAAAAATATAAAGTAGGGAATAGCATGGTCTACAAAGAAAATAAGCTGTTTTTAAGAAGTTATAAATTACTAATGTCATTTACTTTACAAACACTGACTTACTTTGTTTACCATATAATAACGTATCATGAACATGTTGTTCATGCCAGAACTGCATATTGTAAAAGCCTGTTGGAATAATACTATATGCATTTTTATCCTAGTAAACAATACTGTGTAACATCTTATTAGCATTTTTTGATTATTTTTTCCATGTATGTGTTTAAGGCAGTATTTCTTGTTTTAAATATCTAATTTAGCAGAAAACATTCAACTGGTTTTATACACAGACCTTTGTTGAAAATGGTAGAATTATTTCAGGGTTTTCTAATAGTTTCTGTTCTGAGTTAATCCAGTGGGTAAAAGTTAATGTACCAGAATTATGCTTTCTATGCATGAAACACACTATGGAATACCAGCCCTGTCATGAATCTCCCCACTAATTAAAAGAAGGAAAGAAGCATAACAAGGGGTCACCTGCAAGTAGAAGAAATGGGAATACAATCCAGGTTTGCAAAGCCTCATGCCAAACTTCTACCCTCTGGTCCACATAACCCAAACTGAACATCCCATCTTCATCCTGCCATACGAAATGTTTCAGGTGGTGCATTATAGAAGTCTCTAGATTATATAATTTTTAAAATCTGACTTATTGTATCTATCTGAAATGTTTTGTGTTTTTTTCAGTGATTATAATATGCAGGCTGTTCTCCACAGAGGGTATTTCCTGGCATGGCCCAGTACAGGAGTAGGCAGAGGTACCTGGGCTAGCTGTGAACAATTTTTCTGGCTAAATGCTGCATGTTCCCACCAGCCCCGTCAAGCACTCATGGATACGAGCTTGAATGGAGGATTGCACTGCTGAGCTTGTCTGGCTTCTGGGACAGTGTATTCTGACTTGGCTGGGGTAATACCTGTCCAAGACAGAAGCAGATGGATCCTACCTCACATTAATCCTGCCTGGGACAATATTCTGTGCAGTGAACAGTAATTCAGTGAAAGTAAAACTGCTTACACTTGCTGAAGTTATCCCATCTGTTTCCATTCCATGAGATTTGAAATGAGGAAATCATCATTCCTTTGAAATTGCTTATGTTTTAGTGATATTTTTATCAGGTCGGCTTTGGAACATTTAACAAATTGTGCCTTGAAAAATTGTGCAAAAACAACCCTGGAAAAGTTGAGTACCTTCTGTTGAAAAATAACCCTGTTTTCAGACAAAAAAAAAAAAAAAAGGAGAATACTTTGAACTTGAAATATTTCTGTGAGCTTGGATGATAATTTCTTTCCTAAAAAACAGAGGTTTTCTGTGCTGCTACATGGTGAACGTATTTTATATTGCCACAACAATTCCTTGTTTGTTTTCTAAAGTTTTACAAATTTCTGTGAGAAGGAAGAGCTTAAGTGAAGCTGTAACAGTACTTTATGGTCAGCACAATGAAGTCCTTAGTCAGGATCACCTCAATAACTAATACCTTCTTCTAAGTGACTATTCTGGTGTATTCCAGTAGTTTTCTATATAATTTAGGAGGTGCTTTTGATACATAAATGAGTACTACTTGCAGAGTTATCTTCACTCCTTTTTTCCCTGCGCTGCTCGCACAGGCTCCAGCGATGTGTTTATACTTGGGTATGAACTGAGAGGTGTTCAGCTTCTGTGTGATTCTGGTTTTGCCCAATGGACTTGAACACTATGAAATGTGTTTAGTTTTGTCCACTTCCTTGAAACTCAAGCTCAGAGTCTTCCCTGTGTCTCCATGCCAGGCAATGCAGCAGCACCACCCTGTGGGAAATAACGTTTCTCCTCGTTTACAAGACAGTAGGTAAAAGCTAGAAGGCAGTGTCTGCACAGACCATCCTGAGTAGTCCTGTGGTCCAGCGTGGTCGTCCAGAGCCCAAAGAAGGTAAGGCACAATAAATAGATTTCTTGCATTGCCCTGCTTTACAGTCAATTTCTTTGCTGTAGAGAAGATTCATAAAAATTCAGGCTCAACATTTTTCTCAAAATACTCTTTTGCTTCTCCTTATTTCTGCAAGGTTCATTTTCCAGGAGAGGCCCTGGTGACAGGGTGTGGAGGGGATCAAGGATGTGCAACTACCGCTTTGGGGACCTGCACCACCTCTTACTCAAATTCTTCCCTGCTGCCTGCCGTGCCCTCAGGAGAGTTTGGATAGCAATGATGCTGACGTCAGAAGCATCAAGGCTGAGAAAAGCAGTGAGGTCGCCTAACGTACCCTTTTTCCTGTGTAGCTGAGCACAACACGATGGGTAGTTACCGGTTCCTGACTTCAAACCTGCTGTTGTTCCTACCAACTTTCAGGAGTAGTGTGTTGATCCTACTCCCAGTCCTTCCTGTTCCCCTCCCTCCCTGCTCTTTCCCTAGGTAGAGCCACCTTTGCAAGAGAGAAGCTGGCTGGAAAACAAGGATGTATTTTGCCCCAGCCCTTTCTTAGGAAGGTGTAGCTGTATTTTATATGATGTTAAGCTCCTCATCGCTTTTGCTTGTATTATGACAGATTCTTCAAGGGAGAGCTCTTGATATTTCATGATTGGTGTCATATTTCTTACTCCTTTGGGCCTGTCATCCTGCCTGTACAGGGATGGGACTGCTGTTGCGGGTCAGGAATGCTCCAGGATGGCTGCAAACAGAAGTGCACATCCTTCCTGATAGGCTCTGTCACCAGTTTGCTTCATTCTACACTACTGGCTAGGGCTCAGAACTGTTCTGGAAGTACAGCATTGGTTTTCCCTGAGCACCATAATTTATTATAGCAAGGTACAATACTGTAGAATTAGGCCAGCTGGTTGTAAATACTGACTTTTAGTTGGATATCTGAAACAAATCACCTCCAGCCATTCTCTCTGTCCTTCAGTCCGTTCTTCCATTCATGTAGAGTCTATGGGCACCCACCCCTTTTCCCACATGCCCCTTGTGTTCTACTGCCCTGTTCTCCAGTGCTCATGCTACTGCTCTAGCTCTGCTCTGCTCTGCTCGCCATGTCCAGACTTTTTCTTGTGTATGTTTTCTATCCCTGGCTTGTTTGACAAGCACAGCCACGGATAGCCATCTCTTTGGCATTTCAGAGACTGCCCGTCCAGAAGTCTGCTGCAGCAGTTCCTGAGACTGTGGGTTGGGGTAAACTAGGCAGATATTGTTCTGTGCAGAGTTTAATTCTTTGGTGCTACAACTCCGAAGCCAGCTTTGCTGAGAGTTTGGGAAACTAAATGGGGCTATCTCCTGATCCATTTTTATCTTGCCAAATCTTTATCCCTATTACTTTTTTTTTTTTCTTGCATTGTCATTTCCTTTTCTTTCATCTGCTGAGGACTAATCAGTAGAGAGATACCAGAAGCAACAACTGATGGATGCAATGTTCTTTAATAGTTCACAACAATAATACATGTTTTGTAAGCTTTCCAGTGAGCTAGCCAAACAGTGGTTAGTGTTTGTAGTTAAGCAACATACAAGGTAGTAAACAAGTCAACAAAAGTTTCTTCTAAATAAGACTAAAAAAGGACTTTTTAAAAAAAATATTTGAAAAATCATCAGGAATTCCATTTATGTACATTCATGCCTTCAAGTGGATAGATGAAATACCACAATATATGAAATACCCTTATCTTTTCCTCAGTAGAAGGTAAGACATGATTTCCAGGTTAGAAGTTCTGTGTTCTACAGACCACCACTTAAACACAACCTTTATACCAGCGTTAGCACTGAAGATTACGATAGCTCAGCTGTTATGTAGTCTCTCCAAGCATGCTCTCTGTTGGTGAATAAACAAACAAATGAACAATAATCACCTATGATTTCTATATTATCACCAGAAAGTAATGCCACCAAATGTTTCATCTGATGATAACTTCAACCTTAAAAAAAAAAAGAAAAAGTTTTGAGAATCTGTTGAAATGTCATTGGGTTTGTTGTTTTTTTCAGTTGGTTTTTGGTTTTGGTTTGTTTTTTTTTTTGTGAAGGACTTTTAGGAGCTTTAGCTTGAGATGGCAAGTTGTAGCTCACATAATGCACTCAGATATTCTTCGTTGCCAGGACACAATGCAACAGCTTGTTCATAGCACTTAATTGCTTCATGTTTCTCACCATTTAGGTTATGAACAAGTCCAAGTGTGCCAAAATCTGTTGCATCTCCTAAACCTCTCTGAATTCTCTGTTCCAACAGTTTCTTCAGAGCAGTCCTGCACTTATGGGAGAAATAAGAATCCTTTTCAATGTTCATCCCTTCTATGTAATACCTAATGGCTTCAGAGTCCAATTTCTTACAAAAGCGATGAAAATTGCCATAATGGTAGCAGAATTCTTGTTTATCATCACTGCATAGAATATTTATCTGAGATGCTTTCTGAAATGCCTCTTCTGCTTCTTCATACCTCTTTGCTTCTGCATACATGTTTGCTAGGTCAGTATGGGCAGAAAAAAATTTTGTCTTTTGCTCAGTCACTATTTTAAAATAAAAGATGGAAAGCTGGATAAGTTCATCCATTTGCTCTTGAGGTGGGTATCTTGTAGTATGTTTTAACTGAAACAACTTTTTTCTGTAGCAGAGTCCTAGCTGGTGATGCAAAAAGACAGATTTTGGTGTCATTTCTAGGGCCTTTTGCAAAATCTCTATTGCCTTGTCCACTTCTCCTTTCCTTCTGTAAAATTTGGCAGCATATCGCAGGACATAGGGAAGGTGAGGCGCTTTCTCCATTGCTTCTTCAATATACTTCTCCCCTTCATCAGCTCGCTTTAAGTCCTGAAGTTTTACTGCAAGTAGTACCAGAACGAAAGTATCCTCTGGATCCAGTTCCACTGCACGCTGCAGGGGCTTGAGGGACAGGCTTATTTCTTCACATTGTCTCTGAAAATAATCTTCCAAACGATACATGGTTATTGCGTAGCCGGAGTTAAATTCCTGGTTGTTGGGTTCTTTCTGCAGAGCATTTTCAAAGCAATTCTTTGCTCTCTCATAGTACTTTTTCCCAAAGTTTATTAATGCCCATCCTTGCTCAGCATAGATCTCTGGAAGCTGAATCTTGCATTCAGCAGTACTTGAAAGCTTTTTGCAGATATTTTTGACTTTGTTTACATAAGTTTGAGCATCTTTATATCTCCCCATGTGGTAATAAATCCAGGCATAGTTTCCCCACGTAACAAGACTTCTGGAAATTTCATCTGGATGATTTTTTTTAACCTCTTTTTCAGCTTTTTTGAGATTATTCAGGGCCTCCTTATTTGAATTTTTTAAGTAACATACATAGGATAGTAGATTATAATTTATGATGTTGGTCTTTACTAAAAACTCTCTCTGATCCTTTAATTTTTCCTCTAGGTCATCGAGATCCACATCCTCCTTCAGCAAAGACCATGTAAAGTGACATTCTAGCTGGTGCAGGGAGCTCTCCAAAGAATTCTTGGAAACAGTACTAAAAGAAATCAAAGAAAAACTTAGTTACACTCCATCACTTTTTGTTACTTTCGTTTTTAAACCAGGCATGATGTACTTCAAAAGCAGGCAGTACCTCAGCTGGCGCCACTATTTAACAATACTTCAAAGAAGCCAGAGCTATGGGAAGCCATAGGTCTAAAGAGCTGAACGGTTATTTTTTTAGTTTTCCTTGCCAGTGTATGAGGGCATCTCTTGCATAGTAGCAGAGCTGGTGGTCTGGATGTCAAAGAGGACAAAGTAGTCTCTGTAGTAAAGCTGGCACACTTCTGGGCCTCAGGAACATATTTCCTATGTTGGAAACAATTGCTGAAGCCTACTCAAAAGAGGTAATCAAATAAACTTTCCCCAGAATATAAAGTGATACAGCGCATTTCCCATGTCTGTATATTTTATGGTTTGGATTATAAACTCTCACTTTATTTCCTGCATTTGTGGATGCTAGACTTTTTGTAGATTTGTAGATGTTAGATTAGTACCATTTTTATGTTTTGACTATGCTGATGTATCCAGGAGCTGGCTCCCAGATCCCACCAGTCTCCCCAGCTGTTGGCACTTGGGCTAACAGCCTTCCGAGGGTGCAACCCCACTCCATTTGCTAGTGAGGACCACACACTCACTCACAAACTCCTCCTATGGATCCCTAGAATCTGGCTCTGGACATAAGTAGCTAGTCAGGGATCCTCTCTCTACCCAAGTGCCTCACTCCTACGGACAGATAGACACATACACAAGCGTACTGACCCGACCCTGTTTGCATACAAGTGCTCCTTAATAGCCCTTGATTCCCTCCCTGTTTTTCAGCATTTGTTGCATTGCAGATCACCTAGATTTCTTGTTTCCCTGCCCTTGGTTCCACTCCCCAAACATCCCATAATAAGTCTGATGCCATCCCCAAATGCTTTTCCCTGCATTCTGTAATGTGTCCCATATCGCAAGCCAGTTCAGACTGCAAGGCACTCCCGTGGGTCCCTGGTGCTGGGTGTCCCCGTGGCCGGTGGCGCTGAGGGCTTTCTGGGGCAGCCCTGGGAGGGAGGGCTGGGTGGGGACTCACATCCCTGTGTCCCTGACTGGAGCACTGTGGGGCACCCACCTGCCCTTGTGCCTCTGCTCCTCCATGTGCATGGGGACGGGCCAATGGCTCTTGGGACAGGGCTGGGAGAAGCCAGGGAAAGGTGCCATTTGGGTTCCCCCTCCTGTGCCCCTGTGTGGGTTTGTGCACAACCGATCAAGGACAAGTCTTTACAGAACAGCGGAAATAAGGCTTTAGTACACACTGTACTCTCCTATAAAGAAGGAATTATATGTGACTTTATAACTCAGGCTTCTCAGTCAAATCCTTTGTTAGAAAGACTCTTCTGTTCTCCTTCCTCTAAAACCTAGAGTGCCTAACAGCCTATCTGGTATAATGTGTGCTGCTGCTCAACTGCAAAATCATATACAAAGAATCATAGAATGGCTTGAGTTGGAAGGGACCTTAAAGATCATCTAATTCCAACCCCCCTGCCATGGGCAGGGACACCTCCCACTAGATCAGGTTGCTCAGAGCCTCATCCAGCCTGGTCTTAAACACTTCCAGGGATGAGGTGTCCAGAACTTCCCTGGGCAACCCATTCCAGTGTCTCCCCACCCTCACAGTAAAGAACTTCTTCCTAATGTCTCATCTAAATCTACCCTACTCTAGTTTAAAACCATTGTTCCTTGTCCTATCAGCACAGAAGATGTCTTTTGGGTAAAAAAAAAACAAAACAAAACAGAATGAGTGGGAAGACAGGAAAATTATGAGGAGGCAAATTAGGGGAAAACTGGGAAGTAATTCTTACTGGTCCTGGGACAGCGTGAAAGACACTGGGGAAAGTGACACTGAATACAAGCTTCCACCCAAACCATCTGACACAGAGGTAGTGAACGAAGGTCAGACAAAAAAAAAGGTATTTATAAATGCTGTTAATGCATGTTTGTCTTAGAGAGTTCTTTGCCTGTCTCAAATAATCTCTGCCTAACTAATATTTGTAATTGGCATTAATAACAGTTCCTATTAGAAGGCTGTATGTGAGGTAATTACTGTTCTTTTGGGGTGAAGAGGAACCAAGAGCAAGTTCCTGTTAACTATCACTATCTTGTTAGAAACCTTTGGCCACAGGTGAATACCACAGAAGAACAGATATTGCCTCCCAAATCAGCTACATATTGCAAGAATTGCTTGAAGCATTTAAGTAGTCCCATGCAATTCCAGATAATATGTATGGGTGTTTTTATCACCTTAGCTGAGAACCATGAAAACATCATGGTTGGAAACAATAGTGGAGAGTAATTAATGGAAAGGCATTTGTAGAAAATGAATATTCATAAAACTCACAAAACCAGACTTGTGATGCAGATTACATACAATTTATCTTAGTTCAACACAGAACTGGTAAAGGCAATTTCCAAAGCTGTCATAAACTAGGGCTTTGCCCTACTTGAGCATTTGTGCACGTGTGTGCCTCTGTGCATGCAGAACAGTCTTCAGAAAATGTTACCTCCCTTCTTACACTCCAAGCTGCTGCCCTGTTTGCTGGTCCTTGTAATAGTAGAGACCAGAAAGTAAATTCTCATGTGCATCAGTGCCAGCCACCTGTTTGACTGGGCACCAGCAGCCTGGATTTCATCCCTGAACTGCATGCACAGTTTTCCTGACTGACAGTTCTGTTCATAGAGATTGGCACTTTGCAGAGAAGCAATAACATTGTATTATTCAATAGCATCCTTATTTTGATTCTTCCAGTAAGTATTCCATAAAATATTTTCTGCTGTTTGGACCCCAAAGTCCCTCACTGCTTCCATTTGTGTAAATAATAAGCATTAATTTCCCACGGCATAGCAAAAAAAGCATCTTTCAGAGGGCTGGGTTGCTCACTTACCTCATGGTTTTCCTTCCTTGCTCACTTGTCTTAAGGTACTTCAAAACCAGAGGACTGCTGCTGTTGTTATGACTTCCCTTTTATATGCTCCAGCACTTGTGATCTGTGAGCAATTTAACAAGAAACAGAAAATGAAACTGGAACAGCTGCCAGTAGGGGAATAGAAACTTCGCAGTCACTAAGCCTGGCTCTGTACCCTGCATTACGTTGTGTTGTGGAGAATGTGCTAACGGCTCCCAGCATTTACTTTGTTCAGATCCAGAGGCATCTATTATAAGGAGAGTATTTCAGGCTAATATAGACTGATCAGGTCATCATACATAGGCTAAGGAAGGATTACACCCATAGGTCAAAAAGACCCTTGCCCAGGCGAAGATTCTTCCCCTTAGCATACATAGTAGTGGAAGTACGGAGTCAGCAGTATTATAATCGTATATAAACTACAGACCATTAATTGTAAAAAGGGTGGGCTTGGTAAATTATTGTCTGCTAATTTTGTGTATAAATGTAGCATGGATAGTCTCCTGGGTGTGCATGTTGGGAGGAGAGATCCCCCATGCACCCAGTGCTGTTAACAAACCAGTGTCAGCTTTCTGAACTATCATTTGGCTTGAAGAGTTTCCTTTGTTACAGTTTTTGGTAAGAGCACTAAATATCTCATAATGACTAGAATAGCTGTTTGTTACTGCTCTCTACACAAAATTGCAGTTGTACTGTACAAAGAGAAATGAAAGCAAAAAAAAAAGGAGGTAAAGACAATCAGTTCAAGAAATTGTTGTCACTTGTGCCAAGCAAAACAAAGCTGCAGGCAGGTCAGGACAAGCTCAAACAGAACAGGCCTGGCAAGCCTTGGTCCTGAGGCCATGCAAACTCGGTGCAAAGCTTGTGATCTGCTGATAGCAAGAGCAACGTCGTGTTACAGGGCTACATGTTAAAAAAGAGAAGGGGCATGCGCTGGGTACCGGCACACCTATGGATATAAACAACTCGCTGATGTTTAGTCTAAAAAAAATTAAATAAATGTAGATCCCACTTGATAAAGTTGATTTTAGGTGTAAAAAAAAAAAGAGAGATCAAAGAAATAGTATCTAACTATGGCACTAAATGACACTATATATAGTAAATTCCGATGTAAACTCAAGTTGCAGACCGGTGAAGAAAAAGAAAGGTATACAAGTCTGCTAGCAAAATGACCCAAAGTGGACCCTGGGCAGAGGAAGAAGCAGCCACCACCACGAGCATAAGAAAGGATGCCAAGGGTTAGTGTCGTTTCCTCCAGAAACCTGAAGCTACTGATCTGAGCACTCAGAGAAGAAATCTCTAGGGGAAGCAACAGAAATTAAGAAGTGTCCATGCGTGCATCTCTGTGTAACAACTGTAACCATAATATTACCATGTCCCNAAAAAAAAAACCGTAACCTTGAGGGAAAAGAAAAAAAAAACAGAACTTCTCCTCTCCCTTCTCAGACTCAGTTTAAAGACATAGGAAGGCATAAAATTCATTCTTCTGGGCATGGGCTGACGACATAGGATAAACTCCAAGACAAAAATCACTCCAAGACATACCATTATTGTGATTTTCTGTAAATTAGTACTTTAACTGCATTATTGTTCTTTCTCTTTTTATAATAGAGCCAGACTACTGATAATTCTTGCATTAGACCAAGATTTTCATTATACTATCGAATAAAAAAAAAATTGGGTTTATCTATGTAAGATTTACTTCCTCTTTACCCATAAACAAGATCTTTTAACTAGTATCGCAAAACCTCTCTCCATTCTTGAATGCATTCCATTCTAAAATGTGAGAGCATCTTGTTATTGAACATGTTTAATTAGACACTGTCTAATATCTTCTCATAATTAAGATCTGTAGAATTTGAGGGCCTCTTACCCCGCCCCTACCCCCCCCAATTTCATAAGAATAAGAAAAAAAAACAAAAAGCGTATAAAGGTACCTCATGAAGCTTCTCATTCTTTCTGGTATAAGACAGTGTCAACTCCCCTATTTTTGTGAGTTTTTTAATGGAGGATGCACAAGATTGTCCCTCTGTCCTAGCAAGCCAGAAAGTCATTTATATCAAACTTCATTCTCACCTCAGAACTGCTGCTGCTACCATCATGTTCAATCTCTGCAATTACAGGCAAGAATTAACAGTATTCCATGGTTTTATTTATAATTTCATGTAATCTCTGACTGTCGATGCATATGCTTTCGTGAATTTTTTGTTCTAGCTTAAAAATGTTTATCGTCTGTGGCATGAACAGTCCATAGCCCCACTCTCACAAGTGTGTAGGAAGCATCTACCTAGGGCTGAATGAACCTCTGGATCTGGTGGTAAAATGGGCTCATCCTCTGGGTCTTGCCCTCTGTCCGGCTGGCTCCAGTGACCCTGAGAAGGAAGCTGGGGCAGCCCACAAGCTGCTGTGGAAACACTTTCTCAGGGAAGGCTCCCAAGTGCGGGGACTTTCAGCCTACCTGGAGTGAATTACCAGCAGGTAGTGACCCATCAGAACGTTTCCCTCCTTTCTCTTCTTTTCCCTGCCTTTTAAAAGCAAAATGAAACAAACAGTCTTACATATGAGAACTTCTGGTTTCTGCAAGAAGTTGGAGAACCTTAGTACCTGTCTCCATTTAAAGCTTAGGGCAAGCCCCCATGAAACACAGAGCAGGATTTCTTTTAGCCCCTGAGGTGGGGTTGCAGCAGCAGAGCCTGGGAAGGAAGAGCCCCCGACAAACTTTCCGTCTCCTTGTTTTATGGGTTGTTGGAACTGATGTTTCTGAATTCAAGAGAAAGTTTAGTACAGCTACTACTCTTGAGTAACATGCAACATTCTAGAAATCAGGTATTTGATAAGTGTTGAAAAGAGGCAGTAAATTGGGAAGGAAAAAGGATTAGGGTATCCACATAGATTCATGTATTTTATGGAAAATAAAGGTTGCAGACAGTTGTAGAAGAAATCTATTGAAAAGGTTTCTGCAAGGCCAAAATCAAATGTGGACACTAATGATTTGCTATGCTACTAAGTATCTATGGGTTTCTTGTCTCTGCTTCTGTCCCAGGTGTCTGTTTTCCTTGGTACATTGCTTGGTACCTAGTTTGGTAAACATGGGAAAATGCAGGAATTTTCCTTATGAAATGCAAAGATTTGCCTTAGTATCCTAGTATTTTCACAAATTGAGTTGGATCTGTATGCTTTGGTTTGACATAAGTGCCTATCAAATAAGTGCAGGAAAGCGTTTAAAATAGAGGAAGTGAAATTCAGTAAGAGAACCGTTAATGCAATGCCTCTCTGCAGCCTTCTTTGTAACTCACTTGGCACAGCTCAGGATAATTTGGAAATTCTTCCACAGCCCTGCTGCTTTCACTTTGGAGAAAGCTACAGCTGGGATGACTGATACCAGGGGGAGTTGCATGTTTTTAGCAGCAAATGCAAGATCTTCTTGGAAAACACTTGTCCAGAAATGGGCTGGAAGCAACAACTGCTTTCATATTTAATACAAAGACTTTGGTTGCTTGAGTAACATACACAAGAACAGGGAATGGCTTCAAAAATGTCTACAACAGTTTAGGGAGAAAATTCCTGTCTGTAGTTTCTTGGAGCTGAAACAGCTACCTGCTGACAAAGAATTCTTCCTTGGTATCATTAGCCCAACCAAACAATTGTCTGAAATGCAGTTTGCATTATTAAAATATTGTAAATGAACTATACCAAAGTAACTGACAGGATCACTTTAAATAATCTATTTTATGCTAGTTTCGATTTAGCCTAGTTTTGCATATAATTACTATGTCTTACAGCAGCAGTTGTGGCATTTTTTTTAACTTGGATTTTCCCCTAGGCAGGGAAGAGTACCATGTAATTAATTTAACATAAAACCCAAGTGAATCGCTGAGAGATATTTTTTCTATCCACGTTCTTTAATACCAAACGACCCTAACAAATGGGATTCAGGAATGCAAAGGGTTGCATCGTAACACTTGTATTGAGTGATGTATCCATGTATCAAACAAAGGGGATGCTATGAAAACGTCAATGATTTTTCCAATTAAAATCTTAATGCTTTCTAAATAAACAGAAACATTTCTGGTTTTGACACACTCCTGCTCTACCACAGCGTATTTTATATCAGGTTTCTGCATTATTTTGAGGATATTACTATGGAACTGAACCTTGTAACATGACTGTTTATATTACATAATTGAATTTCACCCAGGTTTTTGCAAGCCTGGTCACACATGCCCTGGTCACAGACATGCTTCTCCGGGAAATTATAGCTATGCAATACAGTGCCAGTGATTTGCCTCAGAGCATGAAGATACACGTTTGCTGCGATGATAACCCCGATGGAACTGTTTGTTTGCGTGTAACTTAAGCCTATTTGTATTAGATAGGAGACTATGCTCAGAGATGATGGATAGATGATCTATTTGTGTAAGAATAACACCAACTCCTGACAACGCTTTCTGGTGCCTGACAAAGCACCAGCGCTTCCCGAGGCGCAGGCGCTCAGCACACTGGCGAGGCTTCCTCTGGGGATTCTCCCGCTACGGGGAAAGGCCGCGGTGGGCGAGGCTTCATCGCCTCCTCGTTGCTGCTGCTCTTTCCCTGGAGACCGCGGACCCTGCGGCGGGAGCAGGGCGCACACCCTCGCAGGGTGGCACTGCGAGCGTTCTGGAGACTTCAGATAAGGAGCAGATGCAGGAGACGAGGCGGGCTGGGAGGCAAGAACCATGGGCGTCGTTCGCGGGGCTGAAAGATTTCTGAAAATGGAGACCGGGGGGATCTGCACAGGTGTTTCTGGAGAAACGCTGAATCACGCCGGCCCAGGCAGCCCGAGGCCGCGCACCATCGGGCCGCCGCCGCCAGGCAAAGGGGGCCGGCAGCAGGGGAAAGCAAGGGCGGCCAGGGGCTGCGCGGGGCTNNNGGCGCGTAAGCCCCGGCCGGGCCCGCTCGCTGTCGCCCCACCGCCGGTTTCTGCTTCGCCGCGGCCAGCCAGGGCCTCCCGCCTGCCCCGCAACAGCGCCAGGATGCGGAGCCTGGTGGTCGCCGCTTTCCTGCTGCAGAGCATCGCCGGTTCGGGCGCGTTCGCCAGAGGGAAGAGAAATGTGGACCCCGAAACGAACATGAACATCGTGAGTGGCGCGGCGGGGAAAGTGCCCGAGACTTGTTAGTGGTTGTAACGGGGCGAGGAGAGGAGCGGCGGGGGGGC